>CM076609.1:4182133-4211324 GCA_038502775.1 Hippodamia convergens
TTGCCAAACGTTGTAGAATAGAATCGTGCTGTTTTTTCATGGTTATATTTAATCATAATATGTTGGCCCCCCTTCCACGGATTTATTTATTATTTGTCAAATTTGAGGAATAGAAGACATTGCTGCCAACCAATTTTTTTATTGCTGAAGTTACTAAAATATACTTATGGAAATAATTGATTTCAAGAGAAATAACTCGTGAAAGAAGTGCCTTCTGCGCTTGTATTATATAAATAACTATTATAATACAAGTGCAGAAGGCCAAAAACAAGTCAGTGGCAAGTTCTTAGATATACAAGTAGTATCTGTACACGCTATTTTCCCTAAATCATTGAGTTTTTATCTAAATTAATGAAAAATTTCTATAAATATCGTTTAGTGATTTTTGCGTTAAAAAATATTGATTGGCAGAACTGTTTTTCTCTCATGAATTTGACAGATTCGTGGCAGGAGGCCAACCTGCAATCAATAATATTACTATGAAAACTGAGAATGAGATCTTCTCATTCTATTTTGTTTTACAAGATGTGGTAGAATGAACAGATTTGATACATAATTGTAGAGTAGTATATTCCGAAAACAAGTTGCAGAATGGAATTGCCTTCTGCAACGAGTATTAGACGATTTTTCTTCTCTATTTCAGTCAATTTTGGTGAAATACAGTTGAAATTCAATGAAAATTTCAGGTTATATATCATAGTTACTTTTGTATTGTATATTGGCAGTTGTGTGTGACTGTTACGAAAATTGACAGATTACCTAATTTGAATTGCCGTTGACATGTGTTGAAAATTGATAGGATCGGATGTCAGTGTTGACCATGGAGGTAAAGAAAGTGGAGGGAGCATAACGTTTGAAAAGTGTCACCAAAACAAATCCGGATTTGGCACCCCAAGATGGCCGACTTTGAGGTATTTTCAACTGTAGGTTCTGCAATTTTGGCCTTATTTATTATTCGTTCGTTGGTTTTGGCAAATATATGTAGTGGAAAAACATATAAGAAAAGGTTTCTTGTACAGCATATGCTGATCTTACTCGCCAATTAATGGTGAACAGCTAAATTTTTTGACGTTTGTAAATATATGGTTTAATTATTGTTGCATACAATTTTAATTGATAGGGGTACACGAGATAATTTACCTATTTGTTTCATTGCATATTATCTGAATTTGTATGCTCTTTATTTGAAAAAATAGAATGTATGATTAGTAACAGGAACAAATCATTCATTCCGTACGTAATTCAACTCACCAATTCATTAGAAGCAATTGTTTATGATATTTTGACTGCTTGATTTGTTTCGATCATTATTTATTCATCTTTTGGTCATTAAAAGAGAATCGAACAAACTTCGAATTGTAAAAATTCAAATATACAAAATTCCCGCCACAAATTTGGCTCCGAAACATGGCGGATTTTTGGTGACACTTTCATAGCAAGGGAAACATAGGATATGCTACCTCCCTTCTTCTACCTCCATGGTGTTGACAACCACAAAACGAAAAACATTTGCTGTGATTTCATCACAGCACTGCTCTTAGTACTGTAATGAACTTTTTGCAATACTGCAATAGAATAGTATATTCTAAAACACGAATGCGAAATTAGAAAACGAGCGACGAAGGAGCGAGCATTAGAATTGCCTTCTGCAACGAGTATTAGACGATATTTTCCCTATTTCAGTCAAATTTTGTGAAATACTCTTGAAATTCAAATAAATATTCAGATTAGTGACTTTTGTATTGAATCTTGGCAGTTGTTGTGACTTACTAAATCTAACAGATTACGGAATTTGAATTGATTTGATTCGAAAATTGAGAGGATCTGAGGTCAGTACTGACAACCACAAAACAAAAAATATAACTGAAAGCATTGCTGTAATGAGTTTCATTTATTATTATTGCTTGGTAAAAACGCAATAATTTTTTTTACATTTTACTGCGTTCTGAAAATTTTTTGAGTTGGTTATTTTTGGTAAAATTTATATTCTTTATAACTAACTGAGCATTTGCGCGAAGAATCCAACGCTGTTCAAAGTATTTTTACAGCAAATGGCAATTTCTTAAAATACTGCAATCAATAAAAAATATATTTAGTAATAAATTCTATACAAGTACAAAAATCTTAAATAAGCGTTTCTGTTTCGTCGTATGGTTTCCATACTCGTTTGGCACAGTTCGGAATTGAGATTACCCAAGGTTCTGTCCTCGGCTCCGTAATTTCTCAGATTTGGTCATTTCACATCTTCGTCCGAAAAATTCCTCATAAAAGGTTTTTTGCAGTTTCTCGGAGGTACCGGAGGTAAGTTCTGCTGTTGACCTAAATTTTCGTAGTCGAAGAACTTGATGAGGTCCTCCGGAGAATTGGGGGAAAAAGTGGTCCAACTGGCACGGTTCTGACCAGCCGTTATCAATGGTATTTTTGGTAGATTGCTCAGGGTCATCCTTCTGGTAACACCCAAGAAGTTTGTGTTACCGTAGAGGTTGGTGTAGTTCCTCCCGATCTCCAGAGACTTCTGGTTGGCCCTCCTCCTCTCTGTCGTCGTCTCGATGTAATGCTTCACAGCCAAATAGACGAATTTGTACTGGGCCTCGGTTTTGGACCATCCCAGATCTTTGCGATCTCACCATTTGCACCGTTTTTAATGTCTATCTCGCTGTTCAATCCGTGGGTCTTCAGATAGTCGAGGATCATGTCTACGACAATGAAGGTGCCCGTTCGACCTATCCCGGCAGAACAGTGAACGAGAACGGGGCCCTGAGTTTCCTCAACCTTTATTTTTTCGTACAGCTTATTCACTTCGTGCAGGAAGTTCAAGACACTGCCAGGGTCTGAAGGGACTCCGTGATCTGGCCACGCTTGGAAGTGGAAATGGAAGACAGTTCTCTTGTTCTGGCCAATGGTGATGGAAAGCTTTCTTAAGGTGTAGTGGAGGTAAATAGTTTCTTCATTGTTCTCTACGTTAATTTCTCCGTAAGTTTCTGTTTTATCTTGATCAGGCCAGTATTTCTCGCACTTCTTCTTCCCCCTTTCTATTTCTTTAGTGGTCATCACTATAACTCGGCATTTCTCTTGCCACACCATGTACCAAAAGTCCCTCATGGTAACCGGCAAACATCCTTGCGTAGCTATGTACGTTTTCCCATTAAATTCCAAATTTTCATAAATTTTGTTACTACTCATAGTTTCCGCAAAATCGTTTTTCCAATTTATGTAGTTAGCATTGATGTAGTCAGATTCGAAAAAGTTTTTCAGTTTCACTCTTGTATGATCGAAAGGAAGTATGTTCTTGTATTTGTTTTTGTGTTTGTTCTCCGGTTTAGTACCTTCTTCTCTTGAGTACAACAATTTCGATTCTTGCTGTTGTAAAGACTCGAATTCTTCCCTAAAACCAACTTCGGAAGCGTGGTTTTCTCTCTGAAGTTCTCTAACCCTTGAGCAAATACCCGAAGCATTTATTTTTGTCGCATTGAACGGATGTTTCAAATGTACCACTAAACCCGTTGTTTCAACCATTGGGTTTTTCCTATAATGATCCACCAAATCCGTCAAAGTGTTGAATTTTTCTCCACCTCCCACATCGTAACAGTTATCCGCAGTCGACCTTATTTTAATATGAGTCACTTTATCGTTTATTCTCACCGATAGCACAAAATCCCCGATTTTAGATTGGCTTTCTCTCACGAGAAAACTGCCACTTTTGCCTCTTTCCCCCAACAAAGTTTCAGCGTTCTTCCCGGTTAAATTGCCGTGAAACCATCTTTCAGTTGTGGGGTCCCTGCATAGGAGGGGATACTTTAATTCTATCACGTCACCGTTCTTCTCCCTGAGTTGGCCTCGGTTCTCCATGTAATGTTCTACGAGTTCGGAGAGGGTTGCAAACTTCTCTCCTCCGTAAAGGTCTAAAAAATCCCCGGAATTCTGGATTCTGATGTGGGTGACTTCACCGTTTCTTCGTACAGAAAGGGTGAAATCACCAGGATTGTTCAAGCTTGGTCTTGCTAAGAAGCTGCAGTCTACACCTCTCTCCATCAGTAATTTTTCGGCTTCTATGCCTGTTAGGTTCGGCCAAAACCATCTCCTAGAGTGCATTTTACCAGTAGTTGAATTACACAAAATTATAACGAATTCTAGTTTTTGTCAATATTCCTAAACTGTATTTTGTGGAGGTGTAAGAGAGTTTAAAATTCTTCATAGGTTATGTGTAAGTTGAGAAAGTCTTGAATAATAATGTAACAAATAT
The DNA here is from genome assembly GCA_038502775.1 of Hippodamia convergens. Classification (NCBI taxonomy): domain Eukaryota; kingdom Metazoa; phylum Arthropoda; class Insecta; order Coleoptera; family Coccinellidae; genus Hippodamia; species Hippodamia convergens. Next base: position 4,186,377 of record CM076609.1, read on the forward strand.
TTCAAAGTTGTTTCTCATTCATATTTCTGATTATAAATTATGAAAACATTCGTTTTTTACTTCCTCAATCGAAATTTGTTATGATTTTAAACCACAGATAGTAACTCCATGTTTTCGACAGACGTGTCAAGTGTTCTTCTTCTTTTTGGATGGTTTGTAAACAGGAGATTTTACCCCGTGCCGAAATTGATGTTCAGGGCCGTATTAAGCTGCCAAGTGAGAGCTCCGTTGAATATTGATAGCAATTTAACTCACGAATTGCATGAAAACGTGTGCTTTATGATCTAATGAGAGTAAGGCGCAGTAGTTAACCTCCAAGATCGATTGAGGGTTCAAGTTCAAAGAAAATGTTCCGTAAACAATTGAACTGGCCTTGGTTGTTGAATAGAAACTGAACACAATTGCATAATTTATTAGGGAAGGATTGTAAAATTGATATTGTTCGCGTTGAACTTGATTGACATAAATTGAATTGAACCAACAGCTGCATCCATAGATACTAAATATATGACCGTATCTAAGATGTCCAAACACATGGCGTATGCAATGATTAGATTTTGTTTTGCCAATTAGAGAATATGAGGAATGTTTCGATCAATCAACTGTAGGTGGCGCTTTCAACAAATTATGACAGATTCTTGGTAATTTATTAAAATATTTGATATGTGGATTCAAAAAAACTTTGATTGTGCGATCGAAGATCCTTCGTAAATTTGAACCAATCGAATCACTCGATTTGAAATTTCAACGAATCATGATGGCTCTAATCAACTTGACAGTTCTTAATCGAGCAGTCAAAGTTTTTGAATCCCACCTATATTCTTCTTTTCAAACACAGAATTAATGGTGTTCTTAGCTTTTTCATGAAATTTAAACAGAATACTGTACAGGGGGCAGTCTAACAAATGTGTGTGAAGTTGGTTTTTCTTGTGTGGTTCTCAAAACATTTCGAAAACCGATAAAATGTGCTAGCCTAGTACTTTTCGGAAAATTAGATTCCAATGACTGAAAAAATTATTATTATTATTATTATTATTATTATTATTGTGCGACAAAACGAAACAAAAAAAGTCTAACACAAATGAATGGAAAAATTTGTGCTACATTTGTGCGGTTAATATTTTTCCGAAAATTCTGCAGATGTTCTGTCGAATTAAGAAAATAGAAAAAAATTGGTCTGCACTTTTCTTTTCTTTCCGATAAAATATTTATTTATGTTATGAGTGTTAGTGACGTTTTATTTTGTAACTGAAAAAGTTTTTGAAATGAGCGGAGTGAATTGAACAATTTCACGAACAGAACAAAATCACTTTTAACATTATTCTGATAATGAAATGAGCGAATTTGCAATGACAATATACTTCAAATTGTATTTTAATATTCAAATAATCAAAAGGTTGTTGTGAATGGCAAACGTTATGATTACTAACAAATGAGAAAAAACGCTGTCATTTGAATTTCGTTCTCGTTCAATTTTCGTCTTGGGTTTTTAACTGCTTACTATGTTTGTCGAGAGTCCAATTCTTAATGAAAGTGACGGTTTGGTTGTTTCTCTGGATATTGAAGAGTCTGCAATAAGAGCAAATCTGGAACTCCTTCCTTAAAAATCTCTTCAGCAGTACGATATTGCATATAACAATTTCCTGGCCTGGTGTAAATTGAAAAATGTTTTCCTGGCATACTTAGAAGGAAAATCAAAAATATGGAGTTCGTCAACTTTGTGAAGCAAATTTTCAATGATAAAGTCAAGATTCCTTGTTAAAAATGGTGTGGATGTTAATATTTTAAGGTAATAGCATATTTTAAAACGGAAAAGTGAAGAATGCACTGTCAATCCAGTTGGTATTATACATTTGGGAAAATTCCATCTATTGTTGCCGAATTCCTCAAACTGCCAGAACCAAAGCAATATACAAGACACTGTTTTCGAAGATCCTCCGCTTCATTGCTAGCAGGATATAAAAAAACATGGTGGATGGAAGTCTACGACGGTAGCCGAGGGCTACGTTGATTATTCCATTGCATATAAAAATGTCATTGCTGAAAAAATTTTCCCACCTCAACAGATTTTGGATCATCATTATCCGATATTGTACTTCCGGTTTCTACAAGTACTGATGGTGCTGAGGATTCCAATAATGTGTATAGAAGCTCCCTAACGTCACAGGGCATTAATATTAGTAATTGTTCTAGATTTACGATTAATATTAATGTTCATAAGTAATGATTGTTAAATATTGATGATAAAAATTTGCAGTTGCTGAATTTTTCTCATCTGATTTCATCATAAGAAAATGGATAGCAAAGAATATTTATAACACTAATGTTAAAAATATTTTCAACACGCTTCCACGTAAACAATCAATTTCAACATTGTCTGCTGTCATTAAAAGTGTCACTTTTGATGGCAGTTGTACAAAAATTGTTTTAAATGATTGTGCCACGAGTGTGTCAACTTGTGATGGTCAGATTTTCAGACACAAATCAACAGGGTTTCCTCATAAGGAGAAAAATAAGAAAAATTAGTAGTTTGTGGAAAAATCATCAAATCTGGCAACAGTGTGTGTGAGGTTCGCCCAGCATTTTGGGATTTTTCGAGAAAATATTTGTTGTGCTGAGTTGTGCTATGTTTGTGATGCTTTGTGTCGTTGCACAACAAAAATTTTCTCGAAAATCAAAAGTGCTTGGCCAATTTCCCACACACTGTTGGCAGATATGCTGTTTTTCCCAAAATCTACTACTTTTTTCTCATGTTTTCTTGATTTTTTCGGAAAATCCAACCGGCACAAGTCGTCAAACTTGCGGCACAATCATTTAAAACAATTTCGTCGGAAAAAGAAAGTTTTCGTAATTTGCCACAGAATCTGAAGACATTACGATAAAATATTAATGGCACAAGACAGCACTAATGTGGCACAAATTTTTCCATCCCTTTGTGAGGAGAAAAAACTAAAGTGCTGGGCAATCTTTTTTTTCAATTTTGATTTTTCGGGAAACTAGACAGATTTTCGAAAACCAAATATTTTAATTCATTGATATTATTTTGTCGACAGGTTCATACTTGGCCAACTACATTCCGAAATCAACCGAGGAGTTTCAGCCAGGGGTGACCAGAAGCTTGCATCCCGTAGCCACGCCCCCGACCAAACAAGAACAAATAGAGGAAGAGAAAAAGCTGCTGTTGGAAGAGATCGAGCAGCCTGTGACATTTAGTGCCGGGACCAATTCAGACATGTTATTTTAGGTTAAGATGAATCTGTCGAACATTCCTTAGCACCAACGTCATATTGACGTGTTGGAGATATTTTTTTACAGTCAGGGATGTCCAGTCTCCCCCGGGAGCTCTGCGATCTCAAGAAGTTCAACGAGATAAAGCCAATTGTCATCAAATTGTTGATGTTACACATTTGATGAGAACCGGAATACTGCCTGCTTTTTCAGAGTATTTTTGCCGAATCTTGTTTATATTGTTGAAGTATTCGAAATTAATCGTAAGCTATCACATCTTTATGCATTTTAAATTGTATGCATAAAGGTTTTTTTATTATTTTTTATTTGTATTTATGTATACTGTGGTATTAGGTTAATATCTTCTTGTATTTCACGCTGTGAGCCCCATTTTGCCGTTCACATCCCTTGTGAACTCGAGGAATACCAAAATGTGCGATAAATTTGTATATATTGTGAGGAAAGATTGATTTGGAACTGTTCATTCCGAGTGAACGTGTGAGCAAATTTTAATTTCCGTTTACATCACAAAATGATGAGGCGTTCTTGTTAAAGTCATGAACGCTTGAACTATGATAGACTTATATTTAAGATTGAAGATTTTTAGCTGTGATTATTGAGTTTTGCGGACCACTTTATTCTTTTAATCCATGTTGCTTTGACATATTCACAAATGAAGCATTTATTAATCGAGATCGATTTCTTTTCTACATGTGTATATTGTACTGTCAAATGTATTTACAGTTCTTTTGGATTAAATTTTTTTGCTGCAAATTAGTTTTTTCGTAATATTTTCGGTCTCTCCTAAAGTCGGCGTCTTGCCTACATTTCTCCTATATTTGTACCAGCAATTCTTATATGTATAACATAAAATCATGTAAGAAAAAGAACAAGTACTGAAGTTTCGTCTTGTATACGTTTTCAAAACTATCTGAATGAAAAGTAACATATAATATGTGTGAAGTTGGTTGAAATTTTTTTTAATGCTTTGTGGTTTTCAAGACAATTCAAAACCAAAAATTTTTTTGGTGTGCCAACCCAGCGCTTTTCGAAAAAATGGATTCCAATTACTAAAAAAAATTTTGCCACACATGTACTGAATTTCTCCAAAAGTCTAGTTTCGAAATTGAAAAAAAAAGGTAGCCCAGCATTTTCGTTTTTTCTCCTCACAAAGAATGGAAGAATTTGTGCAACATTTGTGATGTCTTGTGCCGTAAATATATTCTCGAAAATTCTTCAGATTTTCTGGAAAATCACGAGAATGAAAAAAAATCAGCCCTCCATTTTTCTTTTTTTGTTCGACGAAAATAAGATTCACATGATTGTGCAATCAGTTTTGCAACTTGTGCCGGACAGATTTTGAGAAAAAATCAACAGATTTTCCCTCATATGGAGAAAATTGAAAAAAATTGTAGATTATCGGAAAATCAGTAAACCTGGCAACAGTGTGTGCGATGTTGGCCCAACACTTTTGGATTTTCGAGTTGTTGAGCTGAATTATGCTAAGTTTGTGCTGCTGTGCCGTTGAATTTTTTTTTTTTATTCGATATGGTTCCCAGGATATTTCACAAAATGTGTGCAACACATTTTGTGAAATATCTCGAGAACTGTATTCAATACAAGAAAAATTCCAACGGCACAAAGCAGATCAAACCTAGCACAATTCATCTCAACAACTCGAAAATCTAAAAGTGCTGGGCCAACATCACACACACTGTTGCCAAGTTTACTGATTTTCCCATAATCTACTAATTTTTCTTATTTTCTCCAGACGAGGGAAAACCTGTTGATTTTTTCTCAAAATCTGACCGGCACAAGTTAGTTTACTGATGGCACAATCATATAAATCAATTTTCGTCGAAAAAAAAAAAGAAAAGTGGAGGGCTGATTTTTTTTCATTTTCGTGATTTGCCAGAAAATCTGAAGAATTTTCGAGAAAATATTCACGGCACAAGACACCACAAATGTTGCACGAATTTTTCCATTTTTTGTAAGGAGAAAAAACGAAAATGCTTTCTTCGGTTTTTGAAATATCTCGATGGAATTAAGAAAAAATTTCAACGTCAAAAAAAATTTCGAAAATCGAAAAAAGCTAGGCCAGATTAACACACATTAACATCAATGTTACATTCTTCATAAAATGCGCATTTTTTTGAATAGTAATTAATCAATAAAAAAAAATGAACACAATTAAATTTCCTCCAGTATTTTCTGAAGGTCATAGGCAGTAGATCTAATGTTTGGAAAAACTAGAGTGGCATGATTGCAGGGGTGCCATAGCTCATTATGAGAGTTTAAAGATGGCTATATATTTTTCTTCAGACTCAATTGGAAAAACTGTACAAAAAAAGTGTTTCATTTGACCTCAAATAATGTTTTGTTAAAATCTAGGTCAAAGACTCACCCTGTATATTGGGTGTTTCGAGGTAAGCTTAATTCTAATGGATCCTCATTGGAAAGCAAATGGAAGAAAGAAAATCTCTAACATTTTTACTTAAAAATATACAACAATATACAATCTCTTACGTTCATATCTGTGTAAAATGTAAAAATCTCCATTTAAAAGTTTCAATAGAAAATTTTCTTCATTATAGGCAAGGAATCATTTTTGTTCAACTGTATTTCCATCACATTGTCCACTTCCAATATTTCTTCATAATAACTTGAAGAATCTAAAAAAAATTACTCAATTATCAATCGAAAAAGTTGTTCGAATTTTTCCAACTCACAGACTGAACTTTGTTCTTAAATTCCACCTGCCCCGACAATATGTTTTTCCTCAAATTCAACATTTCCACAGGGGTGAGCCCCGCCCACTTAGATATGACATCGCTGTGAACCTGACAGACTAAATCACCACTTTCATCTTCTATTCTCATCTCTGCTTTGTATTCCTCCTCTTGTACTGTAACTTTTTTTTCAATCGCTTTGAATTTAGCTTTTATCCTGAACGAACCGCAGCACTTGTTTCGGATTTTGCTCTTCAGTTCGACAACCTTAATGACTTCGTCCACTTGTTTCTCTAAAACGTCCAGGTCCAAATCTGCAAACAAGTCTTCGTTGACGAAGTCACCGAACAGGTTAGTTTCGGTGTTGTTATTTTGTACTACTTTTGGTTTTTTTGAAGATTCTGTTGTCGGAGCTTTAGGGGGTTCCCTGAAAAAATGACAGTAATTTTTATTCATAGGATTTGTTATTCTTAATGGAAGGCAAAACTTATTGAATCAAACTATTTTATCAAAAATCTCTGATGTCATTAAAGCAATACAGGTTGTTTCAAAAGAAGATGATCCCGTCTATAGATAGATAGAAACTGAAAAATAATTTGGGTTTGTTCAGAAAAAAAATTTCGTAACGCCATCAGTATTCGAGATATTTGAACTGCCAAGGAATCGCATTGCAAAAAGTTGACAAAAAACAGAGTTATTCACGAATATTGCTTTATAGAATATTTTTAGGAAAAACACAAGATTCAGGATTGAAATTCTAAAGTTGAGTTTCAAGTAATGAGACGACTTCTCGTGTATTTTTTGAAGGTTCTAGGTTTTTCCGGAAGTGACAACAACTTTCGTTTTTCAAATGGGAAGACCCATTTTTAATTGAATAAATAGATTCTCCATTGAATTCTGAGTCTTTTCGATTCCAAAAGTTTGAATTTTCCCGAGAAAATTGTCTTCAAATGAGATACGAAAAAAATCTCAAAATTGAACTCTGTTGAAATACAGACAACTTCGAGGTTTCTTCATTAAAAATTCTCATTTTTGAGAATCTCCGAGAAGAAAGGCTGATGCTTGTTTTCGATAGCGTGATTTCCAGAATATGATACAGGAGGTCATAAAGTCTTTGCCAAAGTTAGAAGTGACGAAATATCAAAAAATCGTTTTTTTTTTCAAATTGGAACCCCATTTTTTCGAAGCATTTTCGAAATCTTCATCCAAAAATAATAGTAGAATACGTCCAAGACTTTTATCCCAAAATGAATATTTTTCGAGATATTCATAAAAAACGATTTTGTGTTCAATTTTCAATCTCATTCCGAATGTGTTTTTTTAATGGAAAATAATTAGCGGTCAATTGAAACATTTGGAAATCTCTGTTATCGAGAAAATATTTTCTTATAGTTCAGACGAGTTCAGTTTTCTTTATTTTTTAAAGCTAAGGATAATTTAGGCAAATTCTTAACTCTGGAGAATTTCTTTTTTGTCATGGTAGGAAAATTCTAATTTTCAGTAACGAAATTGTTACATGTTCTGTTAATTATTCTTTCAAAAGCATTGAAACTATAACAAATTATTTTTTTCTATTTCTGAGAATTTTTTGTTGACTTCACTAATACTCACATTGAGAACTTTGAACCAATTGTTGCTCTCGCATTACAGATAACTCAAGAACTTAACCCGTCTAACCTAGAGAAAATATTTTCTCGATAACAGAGATTTCCAAAAATTTCACTCGACCGTTTTCCAGTAAAAAAACACATTCGGAATGAGATTGAAAATTGAAGAAAAAATATTCCTCTTGGGATAAAGGACGTATTCTCCTGTTATTTTTGGACGAAGATTTCGAAAATGCTTCGAAAAAATGGGGTTCTGATTTGAAAAAAAACGATTTTTTGATGTTTCGTCACTTCTATGACAAGGAATTTGTGACCTCCTGTATTATATTCTGAAAATCACGTTATCGGAAAAGAAGCATCAGCTTTCTTCTCGGAGATTCTCAAAAATGAGAATTTTTGATGAAAAAACCTTGAAGTTGTCTGTATTTCAACAGAGTTCAATTTTGAGATTTTTTTTTGTATTTCCACATTTAAAGAGAATTTTCTCGGGAAAATTCAAACTTTTGGAATCGAAAAGACTCAGAATTCAATTGGGAATCTTTTTATGCAATAAAAAATGGGTCTTCTCATTTGAAAAACGAAAGTTGATGTCACTTCCGGAAAAACTAGAAGTCCTAGAACCTTCAAAAGATATATAAGTCGTCTTCTTACTTGAATCTCACCTCAAGAATTTCAATTCTGAATCTTGTGTCTTTCGTAAAAATATTCTGGAGAGCCATATTCGTGAATAACTCTGTATATGGTGTTCCATTCGAAAAATACAAATACTCCACTGACTTTTACGTAAAAATATCAATTACAAGCAGTTTTAATTTTTTTTTTCTAATACAGAGCCTGAGAAATAATAACACCTCCAAAAGTGAACAATTTTTTTTTCACCTTGTATTTCAGGAACAAAAGTAGTTGGAATATTTCTGTTTGAGGCTTTAAAAGTTTCAAAAAAAAATGTGCAGTCTCAACCAAAATGAGACATCACTGATTATTAAAAAGACATACCTTTTGTTCAACGATGAGGTACCAGGCTCAGAAACCACAATTTTGCTCTCAACAATCTTATTTTCCTTACTCTTGGTGACCTCAATCAACTGATCGATCTGATCAGGATCAAAGTCATCTTCAAACAAATCAGGCGTCTTATTGAAAGTACTCCGATTTTTTCGTACATGCTCATTTTCCATCTCCATCAGTAACTCCATTTCTTCATCTGTAGGCCCTTCGCATTTATTTATAGTAGGGATTTTAGGTTTTTCGACCATTCGATTAAGATTTTCTGCCACTAACATCATTTCCATATCTTCTTCAGTGGGAAAATCATCTTGCCTTATCGTAGTGGCTGCACTGTATTGATTTTGACTTCTTTCTAACTGTTTTGTTGTCGCTGTCGTCACTTTTGTATTTAATGGCTGAGTTACCTTTTTATTTTCTTTGGAGTTATTTCTACTTTCTAAAAAATTTTAATTTCTCAGAAAACTTAATGAAAACAGGTATAAAACAAACAGAACTCCTACTTACCTTCGTGTTCTTGTTCAAACAGTTATCAATTTCGTGTCAATATTACTGGGTTGCTATTAAGAGGTAACTTAAGAGCACCAGCCAAAACATTCTCAGCTGCATTTGGTATTAGCAGCTCCTCCACTTCTCCCCCTAGTATTCTTACATTCTGTTCTTGCAACATCAAACGTCCTCTTCTAATAGTCACAGGACCACTCAGTCTTATTTTAACACCCGGAGTTAAATTGATATTCAATGATTGTATCGGTTTATACTCCATTGCTTCTACATATTGTACTCCATCAGTTAGTGTGAGTTGCAATACTCTTTTACCTGAACCTTTAAGTGAATATTCATTCATTATCTGAATTTCCCAACCAAAACACTATTTACCTATTGTTTCTCGCACTTCGTTCCCTGAAGGCCTAGTTAAAGTATTTTCTTTCCTTATTTGTTGCAACTGCCAGTATTTTGGTTTTGAAATATCCATAACTTTCATTACTTGTAAGGAGAAGTTTCCATTTAGTACCATTTTCTGCTTATCCGATAAACCAGGTGGTAGAATCCTTGTTTCTATATCTCGCAAGTCTAAATTGAGCCATTGGTCGTGGATAGCATTTTTGAGTTGGTCAAGTGTATAATTTGGATTTAATACCTCGCTTTTGCACCAATTAATACATTCCCTCAACCATTCTATTGATACAGGAATATTATTAGCTGCGAAAATTGTTTTTAGGGATTGCAGTTCGTTTTGCATTCTGGCTATAATTCTATTTTCATTATTTATCAGAAGTTTACTTTGTGTTCAATAATATGCTAAATGCTCAGCAATGAAGATACGAGTTTCTTGAAAATGAAGAATTTATTTCAAACATATTAATGGTTTGTTTTGTTTGGATTTAAAATTCAAAAATATGAGGTTAAGAGAGGTCTCTATGATCTACACTATTTTAGACCTACACACCTGTAAACTACTTGTTTTAGTTCTATTTATAAGTGGAAATATGTTATGCAGAATCAAGAGCATTGTAACTTTTTTTTGTTTGATACAGTATTTTTCGAATGTTCAAAACCCTAAAATAAGCAGTACGTCTATGTTTAAAATGAACTACCCTTTGCTCCAAAACATAGACGTACTGAGTCGATGTTCCAAATTCCAACCCCAAAATAAAAACAGGTTAAATTCGCATGAAAGTAAACATCATTTTCAATACGAGTTATTTCTAATTCCATGAATCAAAATGATGCAGTTGTACAGAAAGGAATCTTTGAAGTCAAAAATTCAAAGTAAAGCTTCCCATAATGGAGTTGCCGAACAGAAGCCGAAAAGAAAGAGAAAAAAGCGAAAGTCCATATTGTTCAAACCAGAAAAACGTGCGAAACTCTCAAAACGAAGCGATACCAGTGATATTTCGGATATATCAGTTTCTTTACACGAAGAGAAGACAATTCTATCTGATGGGAGAAGTGATTTCGACAGGAATTACTCTAACGATGTGAGCGAAACTGAAGAATATTTTAATACGAGTATAAACTCAACTATCTCGAATTCTAGTAGCTTATTGAGGGAATTTTTCAAAGAGTCTTCAGATGACCAAAATGAAGAAGATGACGATTGTATAGTTGGAGAAAGTACCGTTGGTTGTTTCAGTATAAAACGAAGTTCTAAGTCTCAGGAAGAAATTGTAAATGAAGGCTCAAGTGATAGTATAGAATCAACGTTGAATGAATTGATAGAAAAATCACAAATTGATGAAGAATCAGATTCAGATAGTACTGATTCGGGCTGTGAAGTACATGAATGTGATACAGATTACGTTGTTATTCTGAAATATTCTCAAACGATACGAATATTTGGATATTGTGATTTGAAAGTTTTGCATGGAAAAATAAATATTTTGGGGTATTCCTTGAACAGTTCTTCTGAAAAACAAAGCATTTATTCACCGAAAGGAACTGCTCTGCTCACCCTAAAGAACACATCAAATTATTGTGATGACGTTCGTAAAATGAAAACCCTTGTTCCTAAATTCTCAAAACATCCAATACTGAAAGATTTGGATGTGAGAAAAGATAGTAGTGTATTTATGTTTTTGAAAAAACAGAACTTAACACTGAACTTCATAGAGGAGCATATATCCCAGTACATTGTACCGAAAAAAGCACCCTTTCCTAATGTTGAAATTAACCCTAAGGGCAATTGGAACGCTATAAACATTCCAGAAGAATGGAATAAAGTTGTTCAGAATGCTACAGGTCAATCTAAAATTTTAGTTTGTGGGGGTAAAGGTGTTGGGAAAAGCACGTTTTTAAGATATGCAGTGAACTGTCTTCTTCAGAAATATAAGATGGTTAGGGTTGTTGATTTGGATCCTGGACAATCTGAGTTTAATGTCCCAAGTGCCTTGTCAGTAATTAGTATCGAGGAGCCATTGTTAGGAGTTAATTATACCCATTTGAAGTTAGCTGACAGGTATGTTTTATTCATTAGTGAAAAAATTTGAGGTTACAAAAAAACATAGTTAATCCTTTTAAGTTTGGAGTTTTAATTCAATATTTTGATTTTCAGGTCAATTCTGAGTGATATAAACATAGCCCCAGACCCAGATAAATTCATCGAGTGCATCGAAGAATTAAAAAAAAAAATTATATACCTCGATAACATACCTACCATAATTAACACTATGGGATTCATAGACGACATAGCCTTTCACTTAATCTCCAACACAGTGGCGCTATTGAAACCAAATCAAATAGTCTACATCGAAAGCAGCAACAAAAAGAAAAATTTCAAAGTAGAAATGAACAAAAAAACGTTAAGTGAATACGTAAAGTTATTCAACTCAAATATGAAATTGAATTTTGACTACACGATTGTAAAAATACCTTCAGCTACAGATGAAAACATCGGTTGGACTTTACAGCCCCGTCAGATGAGAGAAATGTGTATTTTGTCTTATTTCGGACAGAGTATGACAGAAAGTTGCAATACGTTGCAAGATTATAGGCTTCCTATGTACGAGTAAGTATTTTAGTAGATTTTTAATTTTCCACTTCAAAATCTGTCAGTTGAAAAAAGTGACTATGAACAGGCATTAAACCAAGATCTAGGTTAGTTTTGAAAGCAATTTCAAAAGGATAATATGTAATAAACAATTCTATGTATTTAGTAGTTTTTTGCAAACAGGTGTTTCTTCACTTGGTAATACTAAATAGTTTCTATAGGAACAGTTGTCACAGTAACGGTAATTGGTTTCCATAGAAACTATAGAAACAGTTGCCATAGTAACGGTAAATAGTTTCCATAGAAACAGTTGCCATAGTAATGGCAAATAGTTTCCATAGAAGTACCTTAGTTTTCAATTTCACTGTGTTGATTATTAAGTTGAGTAGTACTTTTTGATTGAATTTTTCGTAGTGAAGTTTTTTCATTATTTGTCATCACTGAATGGAAAAACGCATATATAGTTTACAGTAGTGTTATTGTGTAATAACAAAAGCGTTTTTACAGGGTCGACTTACTAGATGTTTCAATCACGGATAGAAATAATTCAAGGGTGCCTATCGAAGCAGCAAACGCTAATATTGTAGGGTTATGTACTCTCGTGAATGAAGATAATTCCATATTTGAATGTTTCGGATGGGGTGTGAGTGTTCGCAATATCGTCGAATCAAACGTATTGACACTAATTTCTTAATATTCCAGGAATTGTAAGATGTCACGATCCTTCCACCAGAAAAATTGTTTTGATTACGCCAGTAAATACGGAGGTTTTAGAAAAAGTGACTCATTTTGTTGTTGGTTGTTTAACCCTACCACCGTCAGTATACATGAACCAAGAAGGGGTAGTCGGGCACATCCCCTATGTTTTCCGGTCAAATTTGACAGGTTTCGCTCAAATGTCAAAGAGGACCCGAATACCTTTCGATTCACATAAAAAGTGAATAATGAGTGCAATTGGTTGCTGTTGTAATTAATTGGTGTCCGTTTTCATCGAGTACAATCCCAAAGTGAGTTTGTGTAAATTTTATTAAAGTCAATTATTAACTCATCCGTTTGTTTTATTGAAATGTTGTCATACGATTTGAATCGATTTCTGGTTTGCGAAATTTATGTTGCACCACTGCAGAGCTGAAATAATGGGCAGCCATATTGGTAGACCTTCGCGAACGTGTTCATATTTCATTAATGCTCCTCATTCGAATGGCTCAGAGAAAAAGTGGTCTAACTGCAATTGAGTGATACGTTGGGAAATTTAGGTTTCACTTTGCAATTGATTGAATATCGCATTGATAGGTATGAAATAGTATATTCTAAAACAAGTTGCAGAATGAGCTCCTCGTTACAATACTGAAATGATTGTTACATACTCGGTCAAAACGATGACTTAACTTATATAGTTATGTCAGTTTTTGACAGACTTACATCCCTCCAATCAGATTATTTCAAAATCTACAAAATTTATATTACGCCACTGCAAACCGGAAACAATTATATATCACTAATGCTTCTTCCTTTCCTCATTTATTCAATGATTAGGAATCCTGAATACTAGATCTAACCTCCAAATGTCAGTTTTTGACAGACTGACTTTTATCAAATTCAATTTTCAACTAACCCGTTTGTTTTATTGAAATGTAGGCATACAAATTGAATCGATTTTTGGTTTTAAAAATCCATATTACGCCACTGCAGACCGGAAACATTGTTAGCCATATTAGAAAATCTTCGCGGACGCGTATATATTTCACTAATCCTCCTTCGTTTTCTCAAAGATGAGGAATCCTAAGTACTAGATCTAACCTCCAAATTTCAGTTTTTGACAGACTGACTTCTATTAAATTCAATTTTCAACCTGCCCGTTTGTTTTAATGAAATGTAGGCATACAAATTGAATCGATTTTTGGTTTACAAAAACCATGTTACGCCACTGCAAACCGGAAACAATTGTTAGACATATTAACAAACCTTCGCGGACGCGTATGTATTTCACTAATCCTCCTTCCTTTATTTAATGATGAGGAATCCTGAGTACTAGATCTAACCTCCAAATGTCAGATTTAACAGACTGACTTCTATCAAAGTCAATTTTCAACTCACCCGTTTGTTTTATTGAAGTGTAAGCATCAAATTGAATCGATTTTTTTTTACAAAACCTATGTTACGCCACTGCAAACCGAAAACAATTGTTAGCCATATTAGCAAACCTTCGCGGACGCGTATATATTTCACTAATCCTCCTTCCTTTATTAAATGATGAGGAATCCTGATACTAGATCTAACCTCCAAATGTCAGATTTTGACAGACTGACTACTATTAAAGTCAATTTTTAACTCACCCGTTTGTTTTATTGAAATGTAGGCATACAAATTGAATCGATTTTTGGTTTACAAAACCTATGTTACGCCACTGCAAACCGAAAACAATTGTTAGCCATATTAGCAAACCTTCGCGGACGCGTATATATTTCACTAATCCTCCTTCCTTTATTAAATGATGAGGAATCCTGAGTACTAGATCAAACCTCCAAATGTCAGATTTTGACACACTGACTTCTATCAAAGTCAATTTTCAATTCACCCGTTTGTTTTATTGAAATGTAAGCATACAAATTGAATCGATTTTTTTTTACAAAACCTATGTTATGCCACTGCAAACCGAAAACAATTGTTAGCCATATTAGCAAACCTTCGCGGACGCGTATATATTTCACTAATCCTCCTTCCTTTATTAAATGATGAGGAATCCTGAGTACTAGATCTAACCTCCAAATGTCAGATTTTGACAGACTGACTACTATTAAAGTCAATTTTTAACTCACCCGTTTGTTTTATTAAAATGTAAGCATACAAATTGAATCGATTTTTTTTTACAAAACCTATGTTACGCCACTGCAAACCAAAAACAATTGTTAGCCATATTAGCAAACCTTCGCGGACGCGTATATATTTCACTAATCCTCCTTCCTTTATTAAATGATGAGGAATCCTGAGTACTAGATCTAACCTCCAAATGTCAGATTTTGACAGACTGACTACTATTAAAGTCAATTTTTAACTCACCCGTTTGTTTTATTGAAATGTAGGCATACAAGTTTAATCGATTTTTTGGTTTACAAAAGTTTCACAAACTTAGCATTTAAATGTATTAGGTACGATTGAAAAAATTTACAAAACAACAGTTTCTTAAGTAACATAACAACATCTAATAATACTTACAAATTTACAACTCAAACTTCTACTTGGATATATATTAATGTAAATAAAATACTTTTCCATTTTTAAATAAAATTTTCTCATATTGGAATTTAAGGAATATTTGAGAACTTACTATATACAGTCATTTTTTTAATACACGGAAAGAAGCGATTGGAAGCTATTTTTCATGTTTATACATTTGAGTAAAGTTTGAATTTTTGGTAATGAACTTAATCTTTGGGTTGTACGTTTGGAAATTAATATCGATACACAATAAAAAAAAAATTGTCGGGGAATTTCCTCCAATAAAAGTATTGGTTAAAATTAAACGCGAAATATAAATAAAAAAGATAAAATGCACTCTTCTCCTGCAAAAATAAACTTCAGTCCTACGTAAAACAAAAAAGGGGAAAACTTTGGAATTATCGAAAGAAAATGAATCGAATACTGTACACAAACGTATAAAACAAGACATTAGGCACATTTTTCAGTCGGTGGGCATGTTATGTATCGACTGCGTATCTAAAGCGTCCGAATTGATCAGTAGTACGTTGTTAATGGTCATCTCTTTCGCGTTGTGACTGAACGGGTAGAAGCTGTTGACCGTGCTCAGCAACTTGAGGTTATTCCTCCCTGTTTTTGAGGTGTATGCCGTTCTCTCTCCCCTCCATTTTCTCCTTCAGCTCCCACACTTCTGAAACGACTGTTCTGGTCCAAAGGTCGATCTGTGGGCGACCCCCGCAACGTATTTCAAGGTCAGGCAGCCAGCGGAAAGTAGCATTGGAACCCATATGGAGAGACTGGATACTCCAGTTTGTGGGGTCAGCTTCTCGGAGAAAGTGTCTAGGTAGAGGGGGTTGCAGAAAAAGGCTATGTCTCTCTCTCCGAACTGCTTGTGCCAGTCCCAGACACTTCGAAGTATCAGTTTGTCTTGGCCCTTGAAAATTGAGAATGTCAAATTACTTTTGGGTGAGAAAAAATAATGATAATCTTCTCGAAATAAACCATTACAAAGTTTGGTAATGTTGTACTTCAAGCATGTGAGAAATTGGGAACAAAAAATACGCATGCGCGAACAGTGTCATATGCGAATTTTGTTGCCAGATTGTGCAGAAGCCAAATCTTTGGATACAGGGTGGGTAAAATTGGTGATACTTGAACTACAACTTTTTAACCGTGAGAGATAAAGGAAAATGAATAACATGTTACAGTGGTCTTTTTTGGAGAAACTGATAATGTCATCAACTGCATGCCTCTATCTTCTTTTGTTTTCGAGTTATAGGCCAAAATTGAAATTTAGGCGATTTCAACTTTGGCCATTATCTCCGTTTCTGTTTATGCTAGAATGTTAAAATGAAAATATTATGCAGGCACTTTTTTCATAGCAATCCAGTAGAGTACTTTTTTCCCCAAGAGGTTTCCTTGCCGAGCTACAATATAAAATTGTGTGTTTTCTTATGGACACAATAGTTTGAAATGGTTTAGAACCCTCAGATTCATTCAGATACCATGAAAAATATAGTATGTATGTGAAATTTGAATGAGTGAGTATTGAGTAGGCTGAATCACAGAATAATATGTCTCTACGTATGGTGTCATTATTTTGCGATTGAATACTTGAATCAATTCTCCGTGATTTAATCTCTGTTCAGAACAACTGTCAATTCGAAGTCATTATTGCCGCTAAAATTAAACATTTTAACATATCATATTTCTCGTAGTTTTCGAACATTTCATATTGCCGGCAATAATGACTTTGAATTCTAATAATTGACAGTTGTTCTGAACAGAAATCAAAACACCGAGTATTGAATCAAGTTTTCAATGGCAACATAATAATGACACCATGCGTAGAGACATATTATTCTGTGATTCAGCCTACTTAATACTCAATGATTCAAATCTCATATACAAACTATATTTTTCATGATATCTGAATGAATCTGAGGTCGATGTATGATAGATGATATATTTCTGAAACGGGAAAAAATGGCGATTCTTTCTAAGTCATTTCAAACTATTGTTTCCATAAGAAAAAAACAACTTTATTTTATAGCTCAGCAAGGAATCCTCTTGGGAAAAAACAAAGTACGCTACTGGATTGCTATGAAAAAAGTGCCCGTATAATGTTTTCATTTCAACATCCTAGCACAAGCAGAAACGGAGATAATGGCCAAAGTTGAAATCGCCCAAATTTCAATTTTGACCTATAACTCGAAAACAAAATAATATAGAGGAATGCAGTTGATGGCATTATCAGTTTCTCTAAAAAAGGCCACCGGGCAAGAGGCCCAGCTCTTACCCCAGCCCATCAAAGGGCGCGTTTGGATTTTGCGAGAGAGCATATCCATTGGGAAGAGGCCGATTGGGAAAGAGTTCTCTTCACAGATGACTCTAGATTCTGCCTCTACCATTGTGATCGACGTTCCCTTGTGTACAGACGTCCACATGGAAGATATGCTCAGTGCAATTTCTTGAATACTGCTGGTTTCGGGGGAGGATCGATTATGGTATGGGGTGGAATATCTTTGACTGCTCGCACAGACCTAGTGGTCGTTGATGATGGAGCTATGAATGCTGATAAGTATATAAGGAACATTTTTGAAGAGCATGTAGTGCCATTTGCCCCATACATTGGTGAAAATTTCATTTTTATGGACGATAATGCTAGACCTCACCGTGGGCGCATCGTTCAGGAGTACCTTGAAGAGGTTGAAGTCTCTCAAATGGAATGGCCAGCAAGAAGTCCAGATCTCAATCCGATTGAGCAGGTTTGGGACAACCTCAATAGAAGGCTCAGAAGTTCAGAAGATCATCCAGCTACTCTTAATGACTTAGGAATCCAACTCAGAGAAATCTGGGAAGGATTATATCAGAACATTTTAAGATCACTCATTTTGAGTATGATCCGTCGTTGCCAAGCTGTAATTAACGCAAGAGGTGAAAATAATAAGTATTGAATCACTTATCAGCATTTCAGTATTTTGAAAATTGTTCATTCCTCTTCTTTTACATAAGATTCGGTGAAATCCTGAATTTTTCTTCCATTTAATGTGTCTTGTTTCGTTCAAAACTTTCTCGAGAGAACATAAAAAATAAGTTATAAAGTCGATGTAGAGTTAACTTTCATTAAAATTGAGATTTTCAGAATGTGAGTTAATTTTTTTGCGCAGTGTATTTGCTTCAAAAGTAGAAGTTTTTCCCGAAAATTTTGTCTGTGAGCGATATGCGATGCTGATGAAGCCAAGTAAAGCAGAAACCGGTATATACTCTTCTCTGTATATGTTTCAAAAATTATGAAATCTCTTCAGCATATACAGGTTCTCAGGGTGAAAAAGTTTGCGAATGACCCCAAGAATACCCCAAAAAAATTCATGCGCCGAACACCCTGTATAACGTACCGTGTGGAATTCTCTGCCTGCGGACATTGTTAGTGCGGGTTCGGTTGATTCATTCAAGAACGAATTGGATAGATGGTTGAGTGAAGCTCATTCCTGATGGTTGTGACTGTGACATTTTGTTCTCATTGTTCATGTTTTCTTATGTTTCTTAGAATTTATTTTATTGTTCTGAGTAGGTATTTTCTTTATCAGTATCATATTTTGTTCCTTTTTGTGTATTACTGAAGCCTTTCCTTGTTTATTTATAATAATAATCTTGAAATAGTTACCTGTTCAGCCACAACTCTATCATGCTCGCAATTGAAGAGGAAAGTATCGAATATAGAGATCCCCACAGAATCCCACAAGGTGGTAAGGTAGGTCTCGCTGAATTTGAAAGCGACGGGAAACTGCTGCAGCAACTGCCAGACGCAATCCAGGAAAAGCAGAAAGAGGGGGCAGAACTCCACCTCTTTGTCCAGGATGTGCCCCATGCGAAAGGCGAACTGATGTCCCATGGCCACCCATTCTTTTTGTATCAGCGACTGGAAGCCGAATTTCGACCTGAAGTAAGGGTCGAGGATGATTTGGGTCAGGCTGGATATCACGCAGTTCATATCGGTGCCGTTTCCTGAAAAAAACAACAATATTGACATAATAACATAGAGCAAAACACAACTCTATGCGACACCGCCGGCGTTAGCTGGAACTAAGCCCGAAATGAGTATTCGTTTCGACAGTTAGTACGTGAAAGCTGTGTTTTTTTTTCGTTTTTATTGCGATAAAAAATATGCCTAAGGAAAAAACCGTGAAAAAAACACTAATTGTTGTGTTTATGGATGTAATTCTAAAAAATCTAGGAATCTTGGAGCCCATTTTCATTATTCGTGTGGCTTTATTCTCGTATTGATACTTCGTTTTGTTGTACTAATGTAGTTTTTGCCGCAGTCGCAAGGTATCCTGTAAATACCGGCTTGTGAAAGTGGGTCGAATTTGTCTTTACGTGAGCTTCTAAACGGTGTCGATGTTGTGCTAATTTCAGTATTTTACAATATATCTCTAAGGTTACAGATAGAAATGGTAGAATTCTGAAGAGGCACAAAATCGAGACTGTTTATAAGCCCACACAAAAAACTAATGACCAGAAAATAGCAAAGACAAAGTCGACCCACTTTCATACGCCGGTATTTCAGGATATTGCAACTGCGGCAAAGTCTATATTGTTACAACAAAACGAAGTATCGATACGACAATTAAAGAGCGCGAACAATGCTGTCGACTCAATCAGACAGAAAAATCCGCAGTAGCGGAACATGCTCTAACAGATGGGCACAATATTGTTTTCTCAAAGGCAGAGGCTATTTCGAATATCAAAATTTTCTATCCTAGGATGAACATAGAAGCCATTGAAATATATAAACATAAGAACAATATGAACAGAACGGAAGAAACTCCTGTGGTACATAGCGCATGGTTGCCCGTGTTGGAAAAGACCAAAATCAAGCCAATACGAAGTGGGAGCGATGGACCAATCAACATCGCGCGCGTAAACCCACTACCTTCTCCCGCCAATGATCAAGGGTATAAGTTGGGCCAACGGATCGAATCCAGCATCACTTTCGGAAATTCAGCGGTCGAGTTACAATTTTAGACCAAGAATCCTCAATGATCAGGGTATAAGTGGGCCCAACGGATCGAATCCAGCATCACTTTCGGAAATTCAGCGTCGAGTTACAATTTTAGACCAAGAATCCTCAATGATCAGGGTATAAGTGGGGCCAACGGATCGAATCCAGCATCACTTTCGGAAATTCAGCGGTCGAGTTACAATTTTAGACCAAGAATCCTCAATGATCAGGGTATAAGTGGGGCCAACGGATCGAATCCAGCATCACTTTCGGAAATTCAGCGGTCGAGTTACAATCTAAGACCAAGAATCCTCTGAAGATGCCTACCGCAGACGTAGGCGAAACGTTAGGTGATATAATTCCTAATAGACCATGGCCAATAAGCCCAGGAGACTCTATCAAGGTAAGAGAACTGGAATACCTTTGTTTTCTAACAATTGTTTCTTTTCAAAATCTTTTCATTTCAACTTTGAAACGATGATGTCACTTCTGGAATGTTTCAAAGCATCAGGCAGCCTGACTACTAGACCTAACCTCCAAATGTCAGTTTTTGACAGACTGACATTCCTTCTGTCAGATTAATTTTATGTACTACTAGCTGCCTCAATTGATAAATAAAAAAGCAGATTATTTCTATTCAGATTGATGGATATTATGTTTTGTCACAAATCAAATTTCTGAACTCAAACATAATATTTGAAATTTGACAACCAAGTTGGAAAAAAAGTTGTCGCACACTTTGAGATGAGTTGTATCTATCACAAAAGATCAACTGCAAAAAGAGGAGGTAACTTGAAATCTCACTTCCACAAATGATCACCGAAGCCGATAATGACATAGACAACCGAACATGATACTTGATGTTTATCGAATTAACCATATTGAACACCTTGCATTTTCATATTTTCTCACCTTTTAAACCTTCCCTGGAATTCCACGAATAAGTCAAGACCAAAATTAACCAAATTGATCCCGTCGTTTTCAAGTTTTAGCGAACTTAACGCACAGCAATTCATTTTTATATATACAGATAAAAATATTGTTAAGTTTGAACGTTGTATTTGAAACTTAATGAGGTGATTGCTCTCATTTGGAAGGAAAATATAATATCAAAATTCGTAATAAAGGCTTCCTCACTGCTAGCTCTACCTCCAAATGTCAGTTTTTGACAGAAGGGATGTCAGTCTGTCAAAAACTGACATTTGGAGGTTAGAGCTAGTAGTGAGGAAGCCTTTATTGCCATATTGTTATATTCTTACCTTCCTGCAAGACTACCGTAGAATTGTGAACGCTCAACTGTTCAGCCGCCTCGACAGCCTTTCCTAAACAAACAGAAACGTAAGCCAACCATCGGGAATTGTCGAGAAGTCCGTAAAACTTGAAATCTTGCTGCTTGAACTGTCTGGTGCTATCAGGTACACACAAATCTCGCAATTTCACGTAGCTGGCGTGAACGTCTTTGGGAGACGGACAGTCTTTGCCGAGATCAATGAGATGAGGAGGTTTTTTATCGGGATGGCTCCTTCTTATATGTTCGAGCAGAGTATTTTCCTGAGTACGATCCGTGATGGTTGGGAGCAAGTCTGCCATTCTGACTAAAGCTGCGCCTAGTGGGGTGCCCCATACCTATTCAGAAATAACTTTTCATGTAAAACACTTAATAGATTGAATTTCTGGTTTCGTCACCGATTTTAAAAATATTTTGCACAGTGAATCTGTAGGACTTCCTGATACTTCAGTCTCAATTACAGCTCTGGGAAGGCAGTAATTTTCGAGAAAAAAATTAATGAAACTCATAAATATACTCCATTTACCTCGGATTAGCTCTGATATAGTCTTATATAGTTTAGGGCCAGTTTCATAATCAATTTTGAAGTGCCTTCAATTTTAAAGCTCCTTTAAGTTCAACATTTCAGTTTCATAACACATTTCACTTTATATTTAAAGGCCCAATCTCGGGTCTTTAGCAGCTAAAGTATCCTTTAGCCCTAAATTCCTAACCTCTCGTGTCCAAACTGTCAACTCATTTGAGGTTAGTTTAGTTGTGTTTTATTTCGAAATTAATTTTCACAAGTGGAATGAGAATACGGAGTATGGAAACGTAGATTTCCAATTTTGAAATTTGGAATGAGACTACAATTAATGCCATATGGCTCATTATGGTTACAATCAATAATTTTGAAAAGGAATTAGGTGATAATAAAAAAATTTTTGCTGATGCAGTTAATGGGAAACATGTTACAAATTCAATCATAACAGGTCATTTTGCTATAATAAGCTGATGTAATTGGTGAAAATAAATGTTTTTTCAAAGATTATGTTTATTCAATGGTGTTAATCTGAGGCAATGCTACCTTATTGCCCTTTTGTGAACCGCAATCATCAATTCCATTTTTTGTTTGTAATATTCAGTTTGGGATTGGTCTTTTCTCCCAAATTTCTAGATGTATATTTTAAATTTGAATCTGAACGTTATATCCACAGGACATGAAAATAACATAACCTCCTTCAATTTTAAGATGGCTGAGTGTTAAATACAACTGCAACTGTCTATTTTAGGTCAGTTATGCCAACATACAACATTTCACCTAAAGTCTTCTTTACGTAAAGTCCCATTTAATTTCATTATGAAATTGGGTGGACTTTTAAAGTGGGCTTTAGCTTAAAAGTGCACTTTAACTAAAGTGTACTTTAGGGGTTTATTATGAAACTGGCCCTTAATAGATTAAATTTCTAACCTAGCACTTTGGCTGTCAAAAAAATAGGTTAGAATTCTGACATTTATTGAAATGTCAAAATAATTGAGGTTATATTCTTCTGAAAGCTTATACTTGCATTAGGTAAATTAAAGAAAGCTCAACTCACCCAAACAGGTCCACACCTGTTCCGAAAATGTTCTACAGCCTGTGTTAACGTAGAATCTGTTAAGGACTGTGGTATAACCAAGGACTCCACCAACATATGAGACGTTCTAAAATTCTGATTGACATCCGATATCCTCCAGTTTTTACATTTTGTCCTGTTGTATTCTAACCTCCAATCTTCCTTTGTTCGAAAAAGCTTTGCTTCTCTAGATATGCACTTCGCACTAGGAATATCACTAAAAAAAAAGCAATCATTCTTGTTGTCTTCATGAAGATTGAAGCTTACCTATATTCGTAAGCAAATAATAAACTATGTCTTTTGGGGTAGCAATGATGAAGTAAAAACGTTGGCTACATTCTTTCCACTATCTTTAGCTGCATATTTAAAGCTGAATTCGAATGTTCTCATATTCTGAAATTAAGTATGCATCAATAGACATAACAAGATGATTCTACAACAATTACTTGCAAACTACCAACAATTCCTTAACTTTCCCAGATACATTTTGCCCTGGTATCAATTTCTTCTTCGTTTTATCGCCCACTTGATAAATAGTATCAATGGAGGATAAACAAATATCATTCAGTCCTAGCAAATTGTTGTGTTGTATGTAACCTCTCCAATCAGACTCTTCCTCTGCACAAGCAAAAGAAAGTTTGAATGTTGTTATCGTTAAAACACCTGATGTAGATTTTTTTTATCGCTCAGAGGTCTATACATGAGTACATTCTCAACTTCACAAACTATAGTCTCTCCTGGAAATATTCAATTTAGTGTATATCCTTTCGAAGATGTCTTGTTCGACCTACCTTTGAGGAGTTTTGTTCGTTGGTCATCATTGAGGGATATAGACTAGAAAAAAAGACACATTGATTTGTTGGTGTTGAGAATGTTTGAGCAAGAATTACCTCCAGTCCGCTTTCATCTATATAACTTTTGAAGCCAGAGTCTTTAGCCTCTCCCATTATCATACCTTAAATATTATGTGAATAACGGATGAAATTATTTGACCATATCTTCGAGATCCCAATGAATCAGCCCATCTTATTCGATTTCTTTACATGGCAACCCAGGATATTTAAAAATAGGGATTAGTAATTCGACAATTAATTGCAGAAAAAAACGCATAGGTTATGAAAATGAAATCATATCTATGGTTTAGTTATAGCCGAAGTACACCTTAGCAGCACCTCCGTATTGTACCGTTGGTTACTGAATGTGTCTATTTCATTGGTAATCACAAGGGGGTGTAACTCAGTGGTAGAGTGTCTGCTTCGCATGCTGAAAGTCCTGGGTTCAAATCCCAGCTCCTCCAGAAAATTTTTGTCTCTTTTTCTTTCACTAGTTTTATGTAATACCTCTTGACATTGAAGAATTCAATGCCTCTGGAAGTACTTCAATGGTTGAATTTCACAATAAAAAGAGGGGTGTTATAAAAAAATTGAGACCTTCACTTTTTTTGAATAATAGGAAAACTTCTAAATTACAAAGCTTCATCCATCAACCATGATAATTATCCACTAATAAACTCTATAATATCGAATTGATGTGCCCCAGCAAATTTTTCGTTTAATTTCATTCTTCATGATTTGATTTTCATTTTTGTTCCGTTTTTTTTATATAATTTCCTTCCTTGATACGGGGTTTCCTTATAATTCATTGAGTTCAAACTCAACAAAAATGTCATTAAAAAAAAAGACAACACTCCGAGAGAAGTCTCTGGCTTATAATAAATTGTTTGCATAAAAAAAACTGTTTCTAGTTTTTTTGGTGCAATTTTCCCACCTTTTTTTTCTTTTCGCAGCCTCCCTCGGACGTCAA
>CM076609.1:4211424-4453245 GCA_038502775.1 Hippodamia convergens
TAAAAAGAATTTTTGAATACTCCACTGACTTTTAAGTAAAAATATCTATTACAAGCAGTTTTCATTTTTTTTTATCTTATATACAGGCCTGAGAAATAATGATACCTCAAAAGTGAACATTTTTCTTTTCACCCTGTATTTCAGGAACAAAAGTAGTTGGAATATTTCTGTTTGTGGCTTTAAAAGTTTCACAAAAAAGTGATTCAGGATCGAGAAAACCACATCTTTAATAATAGCTGAGTTACAATGCAGTCTCATCCAAAATGAGACACAGGTTACACCATTGATTATTAAAAAGACATACCTTTTATTCAATGATGAGGTACCAGGCTCAGAAACCGCAATTTTGCTTTCAACAATCGTCTTCTCCTTACTCTTGGTGACCTCAATCAACTGATCAATCTGATCAGGATCAAAGTCATCTTCAAACAAATCAGGCGTCTTATTGAAAGTACTCCGATTTTTTCGTACATGTTCATTCTCCATCTCCATCAGTAACTCCATTTCTTCATCTGTAGGCCCTTCGCATTTATTTATAGTAGGGATTTTAGGTTTTTCGACCATTCGATTGAGATTTTCTGCCACTAACATCATTTCCATATCTTCGTCAGTGGGAAAATCATCTTGCCTTATCGTAGTGGCTGCACTGTATTGATTTTGACTTCTTTCTAACTGTTTTGTTGTCGCTGTCGTCACTTTTGTATTTAATGGCTGAGTTACTTTTTTATTTTCTTTGGGTTATTTCTGCTTTCTAAAAAATAGAAATTTCTCAAAAAACTTAATGAAAACAGGTATGAAACAAACAGAACTCATACTTACCTTCGTGTTCTTGTTCAACAGTTATCAATTTCGTGTCAATATTGCTAGGATTGCTATTAAGAGGTAAATTAAGAGCACCAGCCAAAACATTCTCAGCTGCATTTGGTATTAGCAGCTCCTCCACTTCTCCCCCTAGTATTCTAATGTTCTGTTCTTGCAACATCAACCGTCCTCTCCTAATAGTCACAGGACCACTCAGTCTTATTTTAACACCAGGAGTTAAATTGATATTCAATGATTGTATCGGTTTATACTCCATTGCTTCTACATATTGTACTCCATCAGTTAGTGTGAGTTGCAATACTCTTTTACCTGAACCTTTAAGTGAATATTCGTTCATTATCTGAATTTCCCAACCAAAACACTATTTACCTATTGTTTCTCGCACTTCGTTCCCTGAAGGCCTAGTTAAAGTATTTTCTTTCCTTATTTGTTGCAACTGCCAGTATTTTGGTTTTGAAATATCCATAACTTTCATTACTTGTAAGGAGAAGTTTCCATTTAGTACCATTTTCTGCTTATCCGATAAACCAGGTGGTAGAATCCTTGTTTCTATATCTCGCAAGTCTAAATTGAGCCATTGGTCGTGGATAGCATTTTTTTAATTGGTCAAGTGTATAATTTGGATTTAATACCTCGCTTTTGCACCAATTAATACATTCCCTCAACCACTCTATTGATACAGGAATATTATTAGCTGCGAAAATTGTTTTTAGGGATTGAAGTTCGTTTTGCATTCTGGCTATAATTCTATTTTCATTATTTATAAGAAGTTTACTTTGTATTCAATAATATGCTAAATGCTCAGCAATGAAGATACGAGTTTCTTGAAAATGAAGAATTTATTCCAAACATATTAATGGTTTGTTTTGTTTGGATTTAAAATTCAAAAATATGAGGTTAGGAAGAGGTCTCTATGATCTACACTATTTTAGACCTACACACCTGTAAACTACTTGTTTTAGTTCTATTTGTAAGTGGAAATATGTTATGCAGAATCAAGAGCATTGTAACTTTTTTTTGTTTGATACAGTATTTTTCGAATGTTCAATATGAGAAAACTTGAAATGAATACAACGAAAAACCCTAAAATAAGCAGTACGTCCATGTTTAAAATGAACTACTCTTTGCTCCAAAACATAGACGTACTGAGTCGATGTTCCAAATTCCAACCCCAAAATAAAAACAGGTTAAATTCGCATGAAAGTAAACATAATTTTCAATACGAGTTATTTCTAATTCCATGAATCAAAATGATGCAGTTGTACAGAAAGGAATCTTTGAAGTCAAAATTCAAAGTAAAGCTTCCCATAATGGAGTTGCCGAACAGAAGCCGAAAAGAAAGAGAAAAAAGCGAAAGTCCATATTGTTCAAACCAGAAAAACGTGCGAAACTCTCAAAACGAAGCGATACCAGTGATATTTCGGATATATCAGTTTCTTTACACGAAGAGAAGACAATTTTATCTGATGGGAGAAGTGATTTCGACAGGAATTACTCTAACGATGTGAGCGAAACTGAAGAATATTTTAATACGAGTATAAACTCAACTATCTCGAATTCTAGTAGCTTATTGAGAGAATTTTTCAAAGAGTCTTCAGATGACCAAAATGAAGAAGATGACGATTGTATAGTTGGAGAAAGTACCGTTGGTTGTTTCAGTATAAAACGAAGTTCTAAGTCTCAGGAAGAAATTGTAAATGAAGGCTCAAGTGATAGTATAGAATCAACGTTGAATGAATTGATAGAAAAATCACAAATTGATGAAGAATCAGATTCAGATAGTACTGATTCAGGCTGTGAAGTACATGAATGTGATACAGATTACGTTGTTATTCTGAAATATTCTCAAACTATACGAATATTTGGCTATTGTGATTTGAAAGTTTTGCATGGAAAAATAAATATTTTGGGGTATTCCTTGAACAGTTCCTCTGAAAAACAAAGCATTTATTCACCGAAAGGAACTGCTCTGCTCACTCTGAAGAACACGTCAAATTATTGTGATGACGTTCGTAAAATGAAAACCCTTGTTCCTAAATTCTCAAAACATCCAATACTGAAAGATTTGGATGTGAGAAAGGATAGTAGTGTATTTATGTTCTTGAAAAAACAGAACTTAACACTGAACTTTATAGAGGAGCATATTTCCCAGTACATTGTACCGAAAAAATCACCCTTTCCTAATGTTGAAATTAATCCTAAGGGTAATTGGAACGCTATAAGCATACCAGAAGAATGGAATAAAGTTGTTCAGAATGCTACAGGTCAATCTAAAATTTTAGTTTGTGGGGGTAAAGGTGTTGGGAAAAGCACGTTTTTAAGGTATGCAGTGAATTGTCTGCTTCAGAAATATAAGATGGTTAGGGTTGTTGATTTGGATCCTGGACAATCTGAGTTTAATGTCCCAAGTGCCTTGTCAGTAATTAGTATCGAGGAGCCAGTGTTAGGAGTTAATTATACCCATTTGAAGTTAGCTGACAGGTATGTTTTATTCATTAGTGAAAAAATTTGAGGTTACAAAAAAACATAGTTAATCCTTTTAAGTTTGGAGTTTTAATTCAATATTTTGTTTTCAGGTCAATTCTAAGTGATATAAACATAGCCCCAGACCCAGATAAATTCATCGAGTGCATCGAAGAATTAAAAAAAAAAACTATATACCTCGATAACATACCCACCATAATTAACACTATGGGATTTATAGACGACATAGCCTTTCACTTAATCTCCAACACAGTGGCTCTGTTGAAACCAAATCAAATAGTCTACATCGAAAGCAGTAACAAAAAGAAAAATTTCAAAGTAGAAATGAACAAAAAAACGTTAAGTGAATATGTAAAGTTATTCAACTCAAATATGAAATTGAATTTTGACTACACGATTGTAAAAATACCTTCAGCTACAGATGAAAACATCGGCTGGACTTTGCAGCCCCGTCAGATGAGAGAAATGTGTATTTTGTCTTATTTCGGACAGAGTATGACAGAAAGTTGCAATACGTTGCAAGATTATAGGCTTCCTATGTACGAGTAAGTATTTTAGTAGATTTTTAATTTTCCACTTCAAAATCTGTCAGTTGAAAAAAGTGACTATGAACAGGCATTAAACCAAGATCTAGGTTAGTTTTGAAAGCAATTTCAAAAGGATACTATGTAATAAACAATTCTATGTATTTAGTAGGTTTTTGCAAACAGGTGTTTCATTAGTTGGTAATACTAAAAAGTTTCTATAGAAACAGTTGTCAAAGTAATGGTAAACAGTTTCTATAGAAACAGTCGCCATAGTAACCGTAAGTAGTTTCCATAGAAACTATAGAAACAGTTGTCATAGTAACAGTAATTTTTTTTCATAGAAACACCTCACTTTTCAATTTCACTATGTATAGATAATTTATTTGAGTAGTACTTTTTGATTGAATTTTTCATAGTGAAGTTTTTTGATTATTTGTCATCACGTGTATCAAAAACACAGAATCTTAATATTATGACACTGAATGGAAAAACGCATATACAGGATGTACCAAGTTAGAAGGCCTATTAGGCGTTTCTGGTGAACTGGACCTATTTGAAATCTGAAAATTTCAATTATGATATTATATGACATTATCTACCGAGCTAAAATATTTTTGGAGCCTGACCACTTTCAGTTATACAGGGAGTGAAAAAAAATTTTCAAAAAATTTTTTTTTTTTCGAATTTGATAGAATATGCAATTCTGAATAAAAAAAGGAGATAAGAGTATTCGGTATTATGTTTGTTATTCCTAACCTAGATATCGTAAGCACAAACGGTTTTTATATTTTTAAAGGCGGAGACTGTGGAAATATTGTACATTTTCAGAATTTTGAATAACCTGTCACAGGGTGTTCCAAGTGTTGGTTCAAAAATTGGGATCAAGATTGGCTCATAACTTTCGTTTTTCAAATTAGAACCTTATTTTTTATGATTGCGTTGGATTCTGCAAAGAAAAATGATGGTAATGTTCTAACATGTTGATGCTCCTAAAATTAATAATTCTTGAGTTATTTACGATTTTCTGATTTTATGTCATACGTAGCGTCAAATTCATGAAATCTATTCCATATCAACAATGATAAATGAATTCAGAAAAGAGGTAGTCAGTGAGTTATTTGAACAATTTATCTTCTATGACCAAGGTCATTGTTGATATGAAACAGATTCTCTGAATTTGACGGTACGTACGACATGAAATCAAGAAATCCTGAATAACTCAAGAATTATTAATTTTAGGAGCATTATCATGTTGGAACATTATCATCATTTTTTTCGCGCAATCCAACGCAATCATAAAAAAATAGGGTTCTAATTTGAAAAACGAAAGTTATCGGTCAATTTTGATCCCCAATTTTTGAACCAACATTTGGAACACCCTGTGACGGGTTTTTTAAAATTCTGAAAATGTACAATATTTCCACAGTCTTCGCCTTCAAAAATGTGAAAACGGTTTGTGCTTACGATATCTAGGTTAAGAATAACAAACAAAAACCGAATACTTTTATCTC
This sequence comes from Hippodamia convergens, assembly GCA_038502775.1. Lineage (NCBI taxonomy): Eukaryota > Metazoa > Arthropoda > Insecta > Coleoptera > Coccinellidae > Hippodamia > Hippodamia convergens. The sequence continues at coordinate 4,216,769 of CM076609.1, forward strand.
CCTTTTTTCTTCAGTTTTTTCTCGATATTTTGAAAAGAATTTTGACGAATGCAACGATTTCAGTACGAATGTATTCAGAATTGCATACTCTATCAAATTCGAAAACAAAAAAACCGAAAAAAAATGTTGAAAATTTTTTTCTCTTCCTGTATAACTAAAAGTGGTCAGACTCCAAGAATATTTTAGATCGGTAGATAATAACCGATTTCAAGCGAATAACCTGGTCCTCATTGGTAATTACCAACTAGGACCAACTGCATTCAAGCGACTTCGGTCATTGTAGGTTATAATCATTTTACAAGGAGTATCCCTGAAGACTATAACCGTAGATAACCGCAGGCAGGACCGTAGATAACCGCGGTCATTACTGGTTATTCGCTTGAAATCGGTTTATGTCAAACAACAACATAATCCCAATTTTCAGATTTCAAATAGGTGCAGTTCTCCAGAAACGCCTAATAGACCGTCGAACTTGGTACACCCTGTATAGTTTACAGTAGTGTTATTGTATATTAACAAAAGCGTTTTTACAGGGTTGACTTACTAGATGTTGCAATCACGGATAGAAATAATTCAAGGGTGCCTATCGAAGCAGCAAACGCTAATATTGTAGGGTTATGTACTCTCGTGAATGAAGATAATTCCATATTTGAATGTTTCGGATGGGGTGAGTGTTTGCAATTTGCAATATCGTTGAATCAACTGTATGGACACTAATTTCTTAATATTTCAGGAATTGTAAGATGTCACGATCCTTCCACCAGAAAAATTGTTTTGATCACGCCAGTAAATGCGAGGTTTTAGAAAAAGTGACTCATTTTGTTGTTGGTTGTTTAACCCTACCACCGTCAGTATACATGAACCAAGAAGGGGTGGTCGGGCACATCCCCTATGTTTTCCGGTCAAATTTGACAGGTTTCGCTCAAATGTCAAAGAGGACCCGAATACCCTTCGATTCACATAAAAAGTAAATAATGAGTGCAATTGGTTGCTGTTGTAATTAAATCTTGTCCGTTTTCATCGAGTACAATCCCAAAGTGAGTTTGCAAATTTTATTAAAGTCAATTTTTAATTTACCTGATTGTTTTTATTGAAATGTAGGCATATGAGTTGAATGGATTCAGGTTTGCGAAATTTTTGTTGCGCCACAGCAAACCGGAAACAATGGTAGCCATATTGGTAGACCTTCGCGAACTTGTTCATATTTCATTAATGCTCCTCCTTTTCCTTATTTATTCAATCCTGCCTACTAGATCTAACCTCCGAATGTCAGTTGTTGACAGACTGACATTCCTTCAATCACATTATTTCAAAATGACAAGCATCTACTATACTTTACGCCTGTAAATAACGTCTTGAAAAAACGAATTCATTTCGTAAGTGGTTGTTTAACCCTTCCACCTTCAGAATACATGAACCAAGAAGTGGTCTAACTGCAATTGAGTGATACATTGGGAAATTTAGTTCACTTTGCAATTGATTGAATATCGCATTGATAGGTATGAAATAGTATATTCTAAAACAAGTTGCAGAATGAGCTCCTGTTCCAACACGAATGCGACATTGTTGAGTGTTGGAATTGCCTTCTGCAACGAGTATTAGACGATATTTCCTCTATTTCAGTAAAGTTTCATGAAATACTCTCGAAATTCGGATGAAAATTCAGATTAGTGACTTTGTATTGTATCTTGGCAGTTGGTGTGACTTAAGAAATTTGACAGATTACGGAATTTGAATTGATTTGAAAATTGAGAGGATCGGAGGTCAGTACTGACAACCACAAAACAAAAAATATAACTGATAACAATGCTGCAATGAGTTTCATTACAGCACTACTTTTAGTACTGTAATGAACTCGTTACATACTCGGTCAAAACGATGACTTAACTTATATAGTTGTCAGTTTTTGACAAACTGAAATCCCTCCAATCAGATTATTTCAAAATGGCAAGTGTCTACAAAATTTATATTACGCCACTGCAAACCGGAAACAATTGGTAGCCATATTGGTAGACCTTCGCGGACGCCTTTATATTTCACTAATGCTTCTTCCTTTCCTCATTTATTCAATGATTAGGAATCCTGAATACTAGATCTAACCTCCAAATGTCAGTTTTTGACAGACTGACTTTTATCAAATTCAATTTTCCACTAACCCGTTTGTTTTATTGAAATGTAGGCATACAAATTGAATCGATTTCGGTTTTAAAAAACCATATTACGCCACTGCAGACCGGAATTGTTATCCATATTAGAAAATCTTCGCGGACGCGTATATATTTCACTTCGTTTTCTCAAAGATGCGGAATCCTAAGTACTAGATCTAACCTTCAAATGTCAGTTTTTGACAGACTGACTTCTATCAAAGTCAATTATTAACTTACCCGTTTGTTTTATTGAAATGTAGGCATACAAATTGAATCGATTTTTGGTTTACAAAACCTATGCTACGCCACTGCAAACCGGAAACAATTGTCAGCCATATTAGCAAACCTTCGCGGACGCGTATATATTTCATAAATCCTCCTTCCTTTATTCAATGATGAGGAAACCTGAGTACTAGATCTAACCTCCAAATGTCAGTTTTTCACAGACTGACTTCTATTAAAGTCAATTTTTAACTCCCCCGTTTGTTTTATTGAAATGTAGGCATACAAATTGAATCGATTTTTGGTTTACAAAAACCATGTTACGCCACTGCAAAACGGAAACAATTGTTAGACATATTAGCAAACCTTCGCAGACGTGTATATATGTCACTAATCCTCCTTTATTCAATGATGATCCTGAGTACTAGATCTAACCTCCAAATGTCAGTTTTTGACAGACTGACTTCTATCAAAGTCAATTATTAACTCACCCGTTTGTTTTATTGAAATGTAGGCATACAAGTTTAATCGATTTTTGGTTTACAAAAGTTTCACAAACTTAGCATTTAAATGTATTAGGTACGATTGAAAAAATTTACAAAACAACAGTTTCTTAAGTAACATAACAACATCTAGTAATACTTACAAATTTACAACTCAAACTTCTACTTGGATATATATTAATGTAAATAAAATACTTTTCCATTTTTAAATAAAATTTTCTCATATTGGAATTTAAGGAATATTTGAGAACTTACTATATACAGTCATTTTTTTTAATACACGGAAGAAGCGATTGGAAGCTATTTTTCATGTTTATACATTTGAGTAAAGTTTGAATTTTTGGTAATGAACTTAATTTCTTGTAATCTTTGGGTAGTACGTTTGGAAATTAATATCGATATACGATAAAAAAAAATTGTTGGGGAATTTCTTCCAATAAAAGTATTGGTTAAAATTAAACGCGAAATATAAATAAAAAAGATAAAATGCACTCTTCTCCAGCAAAAATAAACTTCAGTCCTACGTAATACAAAAAAGGGGAAAACTTTGGAATTATCGAAAGAAAATGAATCGAATACTGTACACAAACGTATAAAACAAGACATTAGGCACATATTTCAGTCGGTGGGCATGTTAAGTATCGACTGCGTATCTAAAGCGTCCGAATTGATCAGTAGCACGTTGTTAATAGTCATCTCTTTCGCGTTGTGACTGAACGGGTAAAAGCTGTTGACCGTGCTCAGCAACTTGAGGTATTCCTCCCTGTTTTTGAGGTGTATGCCGTTCTCTCTCCCCTCCATTTTCTCCTTCAGCTCCCACACTTCCGAAACGACTGTTCTGGTCCAAAGGTCGATCTGTGGGCGGCCCCCGCAACGTATTTCAAGGTCAGGCAGCCAGCGGAAGTAGCATTGGACCCATATGGAGAGACTGGATACTCCTGTCTGTGGGGTCAGCTTTTCGGAGAAAGTGTCTAGGTAGAGGGGGTTGCAGAAGAACGCTATGTCCCTCTCTCCGAACTGTTTGTGCCAGTCCCAGACACTTCGAAGTATCAGTTTGTCTTGGCCCTTGAAAATTGAGAATGTCAAATAGGTACTTAGTACTTTTGGGTTGGGAAAAATAACGAAGATCTCTTCAAAATAAACCATTACAAAGTTTGGTAATGTTGTACTTCGGGCATGTGAGAAATTGGGAATCAAATTACGCATGCGTGAACAGTGTCATATGAGAATTTTGTTGCCAGATTGTGCAGAAGCCAAATCTTTGGACACAGATGTACAGGGTGGGCAAAATTGGTGATACTACAACTTTCTAACCGTGAGAGATAAAGGAAAATGAATGACATGTTACGGTGGTCTTTTTCGGAGAAATTGATAATGCCATCAACTGCATTCCTCTATCTTCTTTTGTTTTCGAGTTAAAGGCCAAAATTGAAATATGGGCGATTTCAACTTTCGACATTATCTCCGTTTCTGTTTATGCTAGGATGTTGAAATGAAAACATTGTACAGACACTTTTTTCATAGAAATCCAGTAGCGTATGATCTATTTCTGAAATAAAAATGTCGACTCTTTCTAAGCCATTTCAAACTATTGTTTCCATAAGAAAAAACACAACTCTATGTTATATTTCAGCAAGGAAACCTCTTGGGAAAAAACAATGTACTCTACTGGAATATCATGAAAAAATTGCCTGTATGTTTTCATCTCAACATCCTAGCACAAACAAAAACGGAGATAATGACCAAAGTTGAAATTGCCCGAATTTCAATTTTGGCCTATAACTCGAAAACAAAAGAAGATAAGAGGAATGCAGTTGATAGCATTATCAGTTTCCCTAAAAAAGACCACCGTACCGTGTCATCAACTTGTACAATCAACTGATACGCCATACGCTAAATCGCGGGCTACGATATCTAACAGGCCAAAATGTTGCTTTAAAATGCGACGTTGCCGGAACCCCCACTATGGGTTGTACCAGGCTCAGAGTGTTACGACTTTGCACTTGTAGATCTGTTTTGAATCGTAACATGTGATATAGTTCGCATCAAAAATTCGACCGGGAAACGTGTAAAAAGGTTTGTGTTTTTTTCGTGTTCGTGAGATCGGTTTTTCAATCAATAAATAAAGTGAAAATGAGTGTTGCAATTGCAAGAACAGTGTGTATCTGGTTTGTGATTGAATTTTTCGACTTTTAGTGTTCATATCTGGAAGAATTATATACAGGAAGGTTAATATTCATTAAAATTTCATTTGGAAATCTTCGATTTGAGTACTATGCCCCCGTTCATGAGATATTTTCGAAAATTTCCTTTTTTTATGGATTTTCAACAGCCTGTATCTTTCCAACCGATCCGAATCGGAAAAAATGTTAGAGACAAAAAGTGCTTCTTTGGACCTCAGGAATCTCCAGTTAAAATATATGTACAAGTCAAAGACTCACCCTGTATGTATTTCAAAAATTGGGAGATCTCTGCAGCATATACCTTCAGGTTCTCACAGTGAAAAAGTATGCGAATGACCCCATGAACACCCAAAAAAATTTGACGATTCATGCGCCGAACACCCTGTATAACGTTCATACAATCTCGAAATAATTACCTGTTCAGCCACAACTCTATCATGCTCACAGTTGAAGAGGAAAGTATCGAATATCGAGATCCCCACAGAATCCCACAAGGTGGTAAGGTAGGTCTCGCTGAATTTGAAAGCGACGGGAAACTGCTGAAGTAACTGCCAGACGCAATCCAGGAAAAGCAGGAAGAGGGGGCAGAACTCCACCTCTTTGTCCAGGATGTGCCCCATGCGAAAGGCGAACTGATGTCCCATGGCCACCCATTCTTTTTGTATCAGCGACTGGAAGCCGAATTTCGACCTGAAGTAAGGGTCGAGGATGATTTGGGTCAGGCTGGATATCACGCAGTTCATATCGGTGCCGTTTCCTAAAAAAAAAACAACAAAATTGACATACAGTAGAATCCATTTATTATGACGCCGGCTATACTGACCAATCGTTTATAATGACGCAAATGGAGTGTTAAGTTTGGTTTCATTCAAAACTCTTCACAATAGGGTCCGGATATAATGACTTCGCTTATAATGACATGTCGCTTACAATGACATGATTTTAGATACAACAACATGATTTTTCGAAAATTTTTACGGTTATAGTGACCGCTGGATCGTTTTCTGAAGCCACCCTACCCTTTTTGGCTTCCATGCTCATCCTAGGATAAAAACTTTTGATGTTCGAAATAGCCTCTGCCTTTGAGAAAACAGAGAATACTAATGAGGTACAATATAGAGACTGACTATAAGCCAACTCAAAAATTTGACCAAATGATCAGAACCACTAAAGACAAAGTCGACCCACTCTCTCAACCTAGTATTTACAGGATACCTTGTGACTGCGGCAAATTCTACATTGGTACAACGAAGCGAAGTATCAATACAAGAATTAAGGAGCATGAACGATGCTGTCGACTCAATCAGACAGAAAAATACGCACTAACGGAACATGCTCTGACAGATGGACCCAATATTGCTTTTTCAAAGGCAGGTGCTATTACGATCATCAAAAGTTTCTATCCTAGGATGAACATGGAAGCCATTGAGATATATAAACATAAGAACAATATGAACCGAAGGGAAGAAACTCCTTTGGTACATGGCGCATGGTTGCCGGTGTTGGAAAAAACCAAAATCAAGCCAATACGAAGTGGGAGCGATGGACCAATCTGACATCCCTTCTGTCAGATTGTCTGTTAAGATGATCTGACAGAAGGGATGTCAGTCTGTCAAAAACTGACATTTGGAGGTTAGAGCTAGTAGTGAGGAAGCGTTTATTGTTATATTGTTATATTCTTACCTTCCTGCAAGACTACCGTAGAATTGTGAACGCTCAACTGTTCAGCCGCCTCTACAGCCTTTCCTAAACAAACAGAAACGTAGGCCAACCATCGAGAACTGTCGAGAAGTCCGTAAAACTTGAAATCTTGCTGCTTGAATTGTCTGGTGCTATCAGGTACACACAAATCTCGCAATTTCACGTAGCTGGCGTGAACGTCTTTGGGAGACGGACAGTCTTTGCCGAGATCAATGAGATGAGGAGGTTTTTTATCGGGATGGCTCCTTCTTATATGTTCGAGCAGAGTATTTTCCTGAGTACGATCCGTGATGGTTGGAAGCAAGTCTGCCATTCTGACTAAAGCTGCGCCTAATGGGGTGCCCCATACCTATTCAGAAATAACTTTTCATGTAAAACACTTAATAGATTGAATTTCTGGTTTTTATAAATTTTATAGGCCCCGTCACCGATTTTGAAAATATTTTGCACAGTGAATCCATTGGACTTCCTGATACTTCAGTCTCAATTACAGCTCTGGGAAGGCAGTAATTTTCGAGAAAAAAAAATTAATGAAACTCATAAATATACTCCATTTACCTCGGTACGGCTCTGATATAGTCTTATATAGTTTAGGGCCAGTTTCATAATCAATTTTAAAGTGCCTTTAATTTAAAAGCTCCTTTAAGTTCAACATTTCGGTTTCATAACACATTTCAGGTTCTTAAAGCCACTTTATATTTAAAGGCCCAATCTCGGGACTTTAGCAGGTAAAGTATCCTTTAGCCCTGAATTCCTAACCTCTCGTGTCCAAACTGTCAACTCATTTGAGGTTAGTTATGTTGTATTTTATTTCGAAATAAACTTTCACTAGTGGAATGAGAATACGGAGTATGAAAACGTAGATTTCCAATTTCGAAATTTGGAATGAGACTACAATTAATGCCATACGGCACATTATGGTTGCAACTGCAGTGTTACAATTGATATCAATGACAAGTTTCCTATCAATAATTTTGAAATCTGCAAGTTCGATTGCTCTTAAAATCGGTCTTCTTAAAATCGAAGGTTAACTTTTGGTAAGGAAAGTCTAAGGGCTAGTTTCATAATCAAATCTAAAGTGCCTTTAATTTAAAAGCTCCTTTAAGTTCAACATTTCAGTTTCATAACATATTTCAGGTTCTTAAAGCCACTTAATATTTAAAGGCCCCATCTCGGGACTTTAGCAGGTAAAGTATCCTTTAGCCCTGAATTCCTAACCTCTCGTGTCCAAACTGTCAACTCATTTGAGGTTAGTTATGTTATGTTTTATTTCGAAATAAACTTTCACTAGTGAAATGAGAATACGGAGTATGAAAACGTAGATTTCCAATTTAGAAATTTGGAATGAGACTACAATTAATGCCATACGGCTCATTATGGTTGCAACTGCAGTGTTGCAATTGATATCAATGACAAGTTTCCTATCAATAATTTTGAAATCTGCAAGTTCGATTACTCTTAAAATCCGTCTTCTTAATATCGAAGGTTAACTTTTGGTAAGGAAAGTCTAAGGGCCAGTTTCATAATCAATTTTAAAGTGTCTTTAATTTTGAAGCTCCTTTAAGTTCAACATTTCACTTTCATAACACATTTCAGGTTCTTAAAGCCACTTTATATTTAAAGGCCCAATCTTGGGACTTTAGCAGGTAAAGTATCCTTTAGCCCTGAATTCCTAACCTCTCGTGTCCAAACTGTCAACTCATTTGAGGTTAGTTAAGTTGTGTTTTATTTCGAAATTAACTTTCACAAGTGGAATAAGAATACGGAGTATGGAAAAGTAGATTTCCAATTGCGAAATTTGGAATTAAACTACAATTAATGCCATACGGCTCATTATGGTTGCAACTGCAGTGTTGCAATTGATATCAATGACAAGTTTCCTATCAATAATTTTGAAATCTGCAAGTTCGATTGCCCTTAAAATCGGTCTTCTTAAAATCGAAGGTTAACTTTTGGTAAGGAAAGTCTAAGGGCCAATTTCAAAATCAATTTTAAAGTGCCTTCAATTTTAAAGCACCTTTAAGTTCAACATTTCAGTTTCATAACACAATTCAGGTTCTTAAAGCCACTTTATATTTAAAGGCCCAATCTCGGGACTTTAGCAGGTAAAGTATCCTTTAGCCCTGAATTCCTAACCTCTCGTGTCCAAACTGTCAACTCATTTGAGGTTAGTTAAGTTGTGTTTTATTTCGAAATTAACTTTCACAAGTGGAATAAGAATACGGAGTATGGAAAAGTAGATTTCCAATTGCGAAATTTGGAATTAAACTACAATTAATGCCATACGGCTCATTATGGTTGCAACTGCAGTGTTGCAATTGATATCAATGACAAGTTTCCTATCAATAATTTTGAAATCTGCAAGTTCGATTGCCCTTAAAATCGGTCTTCTTAAAATCGAAGGTTAACTTTTGGTAAGGAAAGTCTAAGGGCCAATTTCAAAATCAATTTTAAAGTGCCTTCAATTTTAAAGCACCTTTAAGTTCAACATTTCAGTTTCATAACACAATTCAGGTTCTTAAAGCCACTTTATATTTAAAGGCCCAATCTCGGGACTTTAGCAGGTAAAGTATCCTTTAGCCCTGAATTCCTAACCTCTCGTGTCCAAACTGTCAACTCATTTGAGGTTAGTTAAGTTGTGTTTTATTTCGAAATTAACTTTCACAAGTGGAATAAGAATACGGAGTATGGAAAAGTAGATTTCCAATTGCGAAATTTGGAATTAAACTACAATTAATGCCATACGGCTCATTATGGTTGCAACTGCAGTGTTGCAATTGATATCAATGACAAGTTTCCTATCAATAATTTTGAAATCTGCAAGTTCGATTGCCCTAAAATCGGTCTTCTTAAAATCGAAGGTTAACTTTTGGTAAGGAAAGTCTAAGGGCCAATTTCAAAACCAATTTTAAAGTGCCTTCAATTTTAAAGCACCTTTAAGTTCAACATTTCAGTTTCATAACACAATTCAGGTTCTTAAAGCCACTTTATATTTAAAGGCCCAATCTCGGGACTTTAGCAGGTAAAGTATCCTTTAGCCTGAATTCCTAACCTCTCGTGTTCAAACTGTCAACTCATTTGAGGTTAGTTATGTTGTGTTTTATTTCGAAATTAACTTTCACAAGTGGAATAAGAATACGGAGTATGGAAAAGTAGATTTCCAATTGCGAAATTTGGAATTAAACTACAATTAATGCCATACGGCTCATTATGGTTGCAACTGCAGTGTTGCAATTGATATCAATGACAAGTTTCCTATCAATAATTTTGAAATCTGCAAGTTCGATTGCCCTTAAAATCGGTCTTCTTAAAATCGAAGGTTAACTTTTGGTAAGGAAAGTCTAAGGGCCAATTTCAAAATCAATTTTAAAGTGCCTTCAATTTTAAAGCACCTTTAAGTTCAACATTTCAGTTTCATAACACAATTCAGGTTCTTAAAGCCACTTTATATTTAAAGGCCCAATCTCGGGACTTTAGCAGGTAAAGTATCCTTTAGCCCTGAATTCCTAACCTCTCGTGTCCAAACTGTCAACTCATTTGAGGTTAGTTAAGTTGTGTTTTATTTCGAAATTAACTTTCACAAGTGGAATAAGAATACGGAGTATGGAAAAGTAGATTTCCAATTGCGAAATTTGGAATTAAACTACAATTAATGCCATACGGCTCATTATGGTTGCAACTGCAGTGTTGCAATTGATATCAATGACAAGTTTCCTATCAATAATTTTGAAATCTGCAAGTTCGATTGCTCTTAAAATCGGTCTTCTTAATATCGAAGGTTAACTGTTGGTAAGGAAAGTCTAAGGGCCAGTTTCATAATCAATTTTGAAGTGCCTTTAATTTTAAAGCTCCTTTAAGTTCAACATTTCAGTTTCATAACAATTTCAGGTTCTTGAAGCCATTTTATATTTAAAGGCCCAATCTCGGACTTTAGCAGGTGAAGTATCCTTTAGCCCTGAATTCCTAACCTCTCGTGTCGAAACTGTCAACTCATTTGAGGTTAGTTATGTTCTAAATCAACTTTCACTAGTGGAATGAGAATACGGAGTATGAAAACGTAGATTTCCAATTTCGAAATTTGGAATGAGACTACAATTAATGCCATACGGCTCATTATGGTTGCAACTGCAGTGTTGCAATTGATATCAATGACAAGTTTCCTATCAATAATTTTGAAATCTGCAAGTTCGAATGCTCTTAAAATCGGTCTTCTTAAAATCGAAGGTTAACTTTTGGTAAGGAAAGTCTAAGGGCCAGTTTCATAATCAATTTTAAAGTGCCTTTAATTTTAAAGCTCCTTTAAGTTCAACATTTCAATTTCATAACAATTTCAGGTTCTTGAAGCCACTTTATATTTAAAGGCCCAATCTCGGGACTTTAGCAGCTAAAGTATCCTTTAGCCCTGAATTCCTAACCTCTCGTGTCCAAACTGTCAACTCATTTGAGGTTAGTTATGTTGTGTTTTATTTCGAAATAAACTTTCACTAGTGGAATGAGAATACGGAGTATGAAAACGTAGATTTCCAATTTCGAAAGAGACTACAATTAATGCCATACGGCTCATTATGGTTGCAATCAATAATTTTGAAAAGGAATTAGGTGATAATCAAAAAATTTTTGCTGATGCAGTTAATGGGAAACATGTTACAAATTCAATCATAACAGGTCATTTTGCTATATTAAGCTGATGTAATTGGTGAAAATAAATGCTTATTCAAAGATTATGTTCATATAATGATGTTAATCTGAGGCAATGCTCCCTTATTGCCCTTTTGTCAACCGCAATCATCAGTTCCATTTTTTGTTTGTAATATTCAGTTTGGGATTGGTCTTTTCTCCCACATTTCTAGGCGTATATTTTAAATTTGAACCTGAACGTTATATCCACAGGACATAAAAATAACATAACCCCCTTCAATTTTAAGATGGCTGAGGTTAAATACAACTGCAACTGTCTATTTTAGGTGAAATGAAACGATTTCAGTTATGCCAACATACAACATTTCACCTAAAGTCTTCTTTACGTAAAGTCCCATTTAATTTCATTACGAAATTGGGTGGACTTTTAAAGTGGGCTTTAGCTTAAAGTGCACTTTAACTAAAGTGTACTTTAGGGGTTTATTATGAAATTGGTCCTTAAGGTACGTTCGTTTTGGACGCTCCGTTCACTCCTTTAACTCTTTTCGCGCCGTATGCGTTCGTGATTGGATTCTGGAGTAAAAAGTGCGTCGAACACTGCGTTCGTTTTTGATAGCGTGGGGTAAGTATAGAGTGAATGGAGCTCGCTCCTAAAGCCCTACCTCGTGAAGCCCGTGACCCGGGGTGAGCATGCGTATTGCGTATTAGACAATTTCAAAATAACAGCTGATCAGTTTGTTTATTTATTTTCAATTCGATTTCGTTTTGTTTTCTTTAATTGAAACTATATTCTTCTTTACTAATATTATGTCGACGTTAATAAACTTCTTTTTCTAGAGAAACTTCAGGGTTACCGGGCTAGGCTTGGATATCATTATCAATATAATGAATTTTTTTTCATGAAAACTTCAAAAGTAGAAAGCGACATTCTAAAAAGTTGTCTCAACTGCCTATTAGGCATTCCTGGTACTACTTCTTCTGCAAAGTCGTAAATTTTTTAGCTAATTCCATTTTCTTCATCAGAAGAATCTTCAAAAAACAAATCTCGGCAAAAGTTTATTATTGGAACGACTTGGGAGAATGCAGTATATTTTTCTTGGAGTAAAAAAATGTATAGATAATTCTGAATATTTTTTGAAGACAGTAATCTCAGAAAACAAGAGTTCGATTGAAATCTAAAAATCAAAACATAAGATTAGAGGTTAGTTTCAAACGCTCTTCCAGCTCCGGAGCGTTCGACATCGGTTAATCAAACACCGCAAGCTCTGAAGTCACGTGACTAAAACGCCGCTCTCACTCCACTCCAACTCCATAAGTACAAATCGAACGTAGCTTTAATAGATTAAATTTCTAACCTAGCACTTTGGCTGTCAACACAATAGGTTAGAATTCTGACATTTATTGAAATGTCAAAATAACTGAGGTTATATTTTTCTGATTGCTTATACTTGCATTAGGTAAATTAAAGAAAGCTCTACTCACCCAAACAGGTCCACACCTGTTCCGAAAATGTTCTACAGCCTGTGTTAACGTAGAATCTGTTAAGGACTGTGGTATAACCAAGGATTCTACCAACATATGAGACGTTCTAAAATTCTGATTGACATCCGATATCCTCCAGTTTTTACATTTAGTCCTGTTGTATTCTAACCTCCAATCTTCTTTTGTTCGAAAAAGCTTTGCCTCTCTAGATATGCACTTCGCACTAGGAATATCACTAAAAAAAAGCAATCATTCTTGTTGTCTTCATGAAGATTGAAGCTTACCTATATTCGTAAGCAAATAATAAACTATGTCTTTTAGGGTAGCAATGATGGAGTAAAACATTGGCTACATTTTTTCCACTATCCTTAGCTGCATATTTAAAGCTGAATTCGAATGTTCTCATATTCTGAAAATGATTATTAATGAGGAGAAATAACAAACAGATTCTGCAACAATTACTTTGCAAACTACCAATAATTCCTTAACTTTCCCAGATACATTTTGCCCTGGTATCAATTTCTTTTTCGTTTTATCGCCCACTTGATAAATAGTATCAATGGAGGATAAACAAATATCATTCAGTCCTAGTAAATTGTTGTGTTGTATGTAACCCCTCCAATCAGACTCTTCCTCTGCACAAGCAAAAGAGAGTTTGAATGTTGTTATCGTTAAAACACCTGATGTAGATTTTTTTTTATCGCTCAGAGGTCTATACATGAGTACATTTTCAACTTCGCAAACTATAGTCTCTCCTGGAAATATTCAATTTAGTGTATATCCTTTCGAAGATGTCTTGTTCGACCTACCTTTGAGGAGTTTTGTTCGTTGGTCATCATTGAGGGATATAGACTAGAAAAAAAGACATTGATTTGTTGGTGTTGAGAATGTTTGAGAAAAATTACCTCCAGTCCGCTTTCATCTATATAACTTTTGAAGCCAGAGTCTTTAGCCTCTCCCATTATCATACCTTAAATATTATGTGAATAACGGATGAAATTATTTGACCATATCTTCGAGATCCCAATGAATCAGCCCATCTTATTCGATTTCTTTACATGGCAACCCAGGATATTTTAAAAATAGGGATTAGTAATTCGACAATTAATTGCAGAAAAAACGCATAGGTTATGAAAATGAAATCATATCTATGGTTTAGTTATAGCCGAAGTACACCTTAGCAGCACCTCCGTATTGTACCGTTGGTTACTGAATGTGTCTATTTCAATGGTAATCACAAGGGGGTGTAACTCAGTGGTAGAGTGTCTGCTTCGCATGCTGAAAGTCCTGGGTTCAAATCCCAGCTCCTCCAGAAAATTTTTGTCTCTTTTTCTTTCACTAGTTTTATGTAATACCTCTTGACATTGAAGAATTCAATGCCTCTGGAAGTACTTCAATGGTTGAATTTCACAATAAAAAGAGGGGTGTTATAAAAAAATTGAGACCTTCACTTTTTATGAACAATAGGAAAACTTCTAAATTACAAAGCTTCATCCATCAACCATGATAATTATCCACTAATAAACTCTATAATATCGAATTGATGTGCCCCAGCAAATTTTTCGTTTAATTTCATTCTTCATGATTTGATTTTCATTTTTGTTCCGTTTTTTTTATTAATTTCCTTCCTTCATACGGGGTTTCCTTATAATTCATTGAGTTCAAACTCAACAAAAATGTCATTAATAAAAAAGACAACACTCCGAGAGAAGTCTCTGTCTTATAATAAATTGTTTGAATAAAAAAAAACCTTTTTCTTGTTTTTTTGGTGCAATTTTCCCACCTTTTTTTCTTTTCGCAACCTCCCTCGGACTTCAACTAGAATTAAAAAAAGTGAGCCTTATTGATTGGCCCAGCCATTGCCAAGATTCGGTTTCTGGTTTCTGCCAAACCGAAAAATTTGGTTTTTTCTTTCAATTTGAATCAATGTAAAAAAATGCCCTTATGAATTGGTGAATGCGCCGAATCATCATTTCTTGAATTTTAAATATTTGAAATATCTCTTATATGCTAGCTGTCCAAGTTATTGCTGATTTTTCTTCGAAATTGATACTATTTATATTTGTAAATTCCACTGAATAACCTTCAGTAATGGTATCCCAAAGTCTCTTTAAAATAGTAGATATTATCCAAAATTTTATTTTCAGCACAATATCATCAATCCAAAGAAAACAATGGTCATCATCATCTGATATCTACTGCCTCATACATAATATATCATTTTAATTGAAGGTTTTCTCAAATAGGAAACAAAAAAAGTCATAACATGACTATGGATACCAATTATGGCGGATGCGCTGGTCGAACTCTTTTATTTAGCAGCATGTTTTCTACATACAAGGGTAAAGAGTAAAATAAACTGAGGAAAACATATAGGGTAACATTTTATTCGTTTATTGCATCCAATGTCACAATAATTCCGTATGAATAGTTTTCTGATCTTATTTTTTCCAAGCATCTTATTTATATACGAATAAACTATTACCCCATATGTTTTCTTTAGTTTATTTCATTCTTCACCTTTGTAATAATAATGATTTGCTTATCTCTACCGTGAAAAAGATTTTATACTTCCACATCGACAAAATCATGTCTCTCTCCTCAATAAGAGATAGCAAAGTGTCAACATCTGCAATTTTGAAGTTTTATCGAAAAATTGAAGTTAATAATGAGTTTGATTATTTTCATCAGAATGAATGCGATGAACTTTCTGAAAAAATATTCCACCTGTTTTTCAAGAGACCGTATAACGATATAAATGAAGTTGAATTACTCCTGTTTTCGAAAGACAATACAACAACCTTTCGAATGCTTCATGGCTAGTGATGATCGCATCATTTTTGAGAAAGTTATCTAGGTTTGAAATTGGCTTGAAATTTTTAAAATGCTTTGACCATTTCCATGTGTTTTTATTGTACAGGGTTGGGATAAAGTATGGAATCAAATGAATATTTCCTGAAGGAAAAGGACAATTTTTTGTTGATGAATATACCTACCTCCTGTAGAACCGGAAATACCCTCAACTTTTTAATTTATATGGGATCTCCTGTAAATATTTGCAGATGTTGAAGACGCTTCCGAATTTAGTGTCAAGAATATGTATACCTGCACGAGGAATAATCACTTATTTTGAGTTTTTCACATTACCGTAAAAAACGTTCAGATAAACAAAATGATGTTGTGTGTATGCATAGTAAGGTAATGAAGGAGTACAATCTAGCGTGCAAGTCTTATGGTTCTCGCGACGCACGTGAGAGAATAGCTATATGGCTAAGTTTGGTAGATATTGAAATAATAGGAGGTACCCTTAATATTTTCCTGTGAAAAATATAGCATTTCTCTATTTCAGTATCGTAAGTTCATTACAGTACTAAAAGTAGTGCTGTAATGAAACTCGTTACAGCATTGTTTTCAGTTATATTTTTCGTTTTGTGGTTGTCAGTACTGACCTCAGATCCTTCCAATTTTCAAATCAAATCAAATTCCGTTACCTGTCAAATTTCGTAAGTAGCACCAACTGACAAGATACAACGTAAAAGTCACTAATCTGAGTTTTTATTTGAATTACGAGTGTATTTCACAAAACTTGGTTGAAGTAGAGAAAATATCTTCTAATACTCGCTCCTTCGTCGCTCGTTTTCGAATTTCGCATTCGTGTTGGAATAGGAGCTCATTCTGCAACTTGTTTTAGAATATACTATTGTCACATATGGATAATGTAGCATTCTAAGGGTAAAATTTTTTTGAAATCGGGCCAGTAGTTTTTGCGTTAATACGTAGAAATCATACAAAAATACAAATCTTTCCTCTTACAAATGTTAGAACAGACTCTACATATTGAAATAAGGCACTCGTGAACGTTTTTAAAGTTCTGGCTCTTTTATTTCACTTGATGCATCACAGGACGAATCAGTTAGATTCTCATTGTCTCTGAGGATTTCTTGTTTCTTCGATTATTCTGATTCTGGTAGAATCTTATTCAATTTTTTTTCATTTGAAAATCACATCGTAATCAGGATTTGTTTTTCACTGATTAATTTCCACGAAAGTTATTATGTTCGAAAAAAAAACAAATGTTTACTAAAAAAATATATTCCTATGAATAAATAGAAATAGGCAAATAGTTACATAAATAAATAACAACGTTTTAAAAACAACAACAAAAGAGAGTTCATTCGAATCAAGAATAGAGATCACATTATCAGAAACATTGTACCAAGGAACAACAGTATGGACCTTATGACAACGACAGAAGTCGAGGAATCTGAAAGAAAAAATAAGTAAATTAAAAAAAAAAACAAGAGTAAAACAGTAAAAACATTATTTTTGATGATTGAATATTTCTAAGTATCGTTTAATGATTTTTTCACTGAAAAAGTTGGTTGGCAGAACTGTCATCAGTCAAATTTGACAGATAATTCATAAATCCGTAATGAGACGTTACCAACATACAATAATGAAATACCTATAACCATAAAATTGGAGAAAAATGATTAATCGATTGTCCTCAACTTGCGACTTACTTATACAAAATCCTCCTTCTTCTAAATACGGCGATTTACACTTGCAGACTCCGAGTAAGCATTCTAATCTGCTGGGGCCCGTTCCTGGTTGATGGCAGTCTCTATGTTCTCCACACTGTTCATTGAGCACTGGAAAAAAAATTGGAACTTGAGACAAGTCTCAAAAGGCGCATACTGTGTTAGAGGACTGGAATGTCAGAATTTGATGTCTCTATGAAAGATATTCACTGTAGTAAAACAATCAGAGATAATCATGAAGCAGATACACTTCATATACACTGCGCAAAAAAATTAACGCGAAACACGCAATTTGACCCAAGAGGAATGTGCCCAAGCGGTAGTTTTGCAAAAAGAAGGGTGGACATACACAAGAATTGCAGAAAGGTTTGGAGTTTCCCATACAAGTGTGTCCAGACTGTTGCAGCGATTCAGGGAGACAGGTATGAATGACCAGGACAGGGTAGACCACGGGTAACAACTGCCATTCAAGAACGTCACTTGACAATTTCTTCGTTGAGACAACGGTTTGCAACCGCTCGCCTCCTTCAAAATCAGCTTGAGCAAACTCATTGGGTGCACATTAGCACTCAGACAATAAGAAATCGCCTCAGAGAATATGATTTAATGCCTCGTGTCGCGGCAAGAGGCCCAGCTCTTAACCCAGCCCATCGAAGGGTGCGTTTGGATTTTGCGAGAGAGCATATCCATTGGGAAGAGGCCGATTGTGAAAGAGTTCTCTTCACAGATGAGTCTAGATTCTGCCTCTACCATTGTGATCGACGTTCCCTTGTATACAGACGTCCCAAGAAAGATATGCTCAGTGCAATTTCCTGAATATTACTGGGGAGTATTTGGGGGAAGATCGATTATGGTATGGGGTGGAATATCTTTGACTGCTCGCACAGATCTAGTGGTCGTTGATGATGGAGCTATGAATACTGATAAGTATATAAGGAACATTCTTGAAGAGCATGTAGTGCCATTTGCCCCATACTTTGGTGAAAATTTCATTTTTATGAACGATAATGCCAGACCCCATCGTGCGCGCATCCTTCAAGGGTACCTTGAAGAGGTTGAAGTCTCTCGAATGGAATGGCCAGCAAGAAGTCCACATCTCAATCCGATTGAGCAGGTTTGGGACAACCTCAATAGAAGGCTGAGAAGTTCAGAAAATCATCCAGCTACTCCTAATGACTTAGGAATCCAACTCGGAGAAATCTGGGAAGGATTAGATAAGAACATTTTAAGATCACTCATTTTGAGTATGAACCGTCGTTGCCGAGCTGTAATTAACGCAAGGGGTGGAAATATCAAGTATTGAATCACTTATCAGCATTTCAGTATTTTGAAAATTGTTCATTTCTTTTCTTTCACATTAGATTCGGTGAAATCCTGAATTTTTTCTCCTTTTAATGTGTCTTATTTCGTGAAAAAACTTCCTGAGAGAACAAAAGAAATAAGTTATGAAGTCAATGTAGAGTCAACTTTCATTAAAATAGAGATTTTTAGAATGCGCGTTAATTTTTTTGCGCAGTGTATTTTCCGTATTTCAGTATCGTTATGAGTTCATGACAGTACTGAAAGTATAGCTGTAAGGAACTGATAACAGCATTGTTTTCATATTTTTCGTTTTGTGGTTGTCAACTCTGATCCTATTAATTTTCAACGTACGTCAATTGAAATTCCGGAATCTGTCAATTTTGTAACAGTCACACCAACTGTCAAGATACAATATAAAAGTCAGTATTTGTCATTTCATTTCGATAGTATTTCACAAAACTTGACTGAAATAGAGGAAATATCGTCTAATACTCGTTGCAGAAGGCAATTCCAACACTCGTGCCTTTTCGAATTCAGCATTCGTTTCGGAATAGGGGCCCATTCTGCAACTTGTTTCAGAATATACTATTGTGATGGAATACTGACATTTTGTGCTTAAATTCGTCCTTAGAAGATCAATATTCTATATGGGTCGTGGAGAAAATGTATTATTATAGCGCCGCGATTCATCCCAGATGAATAATTCATACACATTTCATTCGTCATCGCACGTGAAAATAATATTTCGGGCCATATTCCAATCAACCCACTTCCTTTTCCAGACACCGTGACAATTTTCGAAACATTGAACTTTTCGTTAGGGGAACATTATTCTATGGCGCTATCAATCATCGAATTATCATCAACGACCGCACCGATATAAATTATTAATCACCTGATATCCTGTTGATCGTTTTCACGTAGTTCAAGGTGAAAAATTGTCGCAGGGGAACATACGATTAATTCAAATTCTCCAATAGTATTTTTCGCCTCGGCGCCTCAGGAGTCCACAGATGAAGAGATATTCTCGCGCTTCCAATTACGACAGTGGAACGCACAATACGATGGGAGAAGGCCACAGACCAGTCGTATAGGGACGTCTATTCACATGCTAATTTTTTCGATGGCGTTATGCCCTCGCACCAGACGATATCATTTCAGATAATGCGGCAAACGCATTAAATCCACTCCGAAGGAGTTTCTCCATTGATTTATGACAGGGGTGGTTCATTCACGCAGTTTTAAATTCATATTTTCTCGTGTGAAAGATGCAACGTCATATCTGTCAAGGAGCGTGATACATATTCGGGTCTTTCTATGGTCATCTACGAAAACCGTGAATACTTGTTTCTGTGACTTACGTATATCGTGAACGCATTGGTTGATGGAAGGCTTGAAGTGGAACACTTCCTTGCACTTGCAGGACCCGTTCGAGCACTCCGACCCCAGACCTAGTTGAGTCCTGCACTGTAGGTCAACGTCGCACGTGAAATTGATACCATTAGCCTTTAGTAGACAAACTGAGCCGTTCGAAACGTAGTTTTCCCTGCACTGGCACTTGGTTTTCACGCAGGTGGCGTGCGACGTCACTGAACATTCCCCGATCAATTGACAGGTTTCGCCCAGACCTGGAAAAGAAGAAGAAAAAACATTAGAAAGAACCATGAAGTCGAAAATAACGACATTTGTGGTTTTGGACGCAATGAAACGTATATTTAGCGAAAAAAGGATGGTTTAGATCCAATTTTATTGCTATTAGAGCAGAGAATATTCTTTATGTGGAATAATTGAGATAAACACGAGTATATTGCCTGCGGTAGGGTAATAATTAGCGTACTTTAGAGAGTTTTAACGAGGGTTATAATTAGAAGGATCGGTCTTCTCAGTATAAGTGATATAATAAGCAGTTCTAGGACTGTGAATTATTATGTCGGGTAGTGAACAAAACAAAAAGAATTTTGTACACTTGTGAAGCACCATCAACATTTGATGGCTATTAATCAAAGCCTTTTTAATGAAACTATGATTCGTCCGTTCGTATACAGGGTGAATCTTTTGTACACTCTGTCCCAAATTGAGTGAGACAGCAGACTGCACTGTATCTCAGCTACTATGGAAGATGGGGGCATGCGGTTTTCGCGACCTTCTATCAATTTTTTGTGAAACTTTTAAATACACAAACAGAAATATTCCAACTTTTTTGTTCCTGAAATACAAGGTGGAAACGAAAATAATCAATTCCTTGAGATGTTATTATTTCTCATAGGCACTGTATGAGAAAGAATAAAAATGAAAACTGATTCTAATAGATATTTTTACATAGAAGTCAGTGTTGTAGTTGAAAAAAAATGAGATTGAGCACAAACGTAGAATTTCTCAGATGGAACACTGTATATTTTAACGTCAAAATTTTGCATTTATTTTTCTAAATACATTGATGTATCACAACCTTACGTTCGATAAATTTTAAAAATCAGAAAAATGCATATTTATGTTGTTTTTTTTTAAGTAAGACATGAATTCTTCCACACATGCATAAAAGTTTAACATTCATAAAAAATTTAAATACAAATATTAAAATTACTTTCGTTTTCAACATTCTCAAGTTTATGTTGACGAGTGATATTTTAAGTTTATGTTTAATTATAATAAAATAAAAAGGTTTAAGTCATATGGGGCTTTAAAAAACTATTAATTAAATGCATGTGTGAAAGAATTCATATTCAAAAAACAAACGAATACGGATTCTTCTGATTTTCGAAGCAAAATTTTATTGAAGGTTAAGTTGTGATACATCAATGTATTCTGAAAAGTTATTGCAAAAATTTGACGTTAAAATATACAGGGTGATCCATCTGAAAAATTCAATATTTTGTGCTCTATCTCGAAAACAGTACTCTGAAAAATTTCTTTATTTACGCCACTGACGTCTACGTGAAAATAACTATTGAAAGCAGATTTCATTTTTTAAGCAATTGCATAACTTTTATCTCAGGCTTTGAGCGCGGCGACCGAATGTAGAAATTCCGTAACGAAAAAACCTAACACAGCCGTGTATCGTCGGTTCAGTTCGGCAGACTTCGGCAAGGTGTTTGGATGCTTGCGACTAGACGGATGCGTGCAGCCACTCTAGCAGTGCAAAATGGAGTCGGCAATCTCGCTGTTCCCATTGAATTACGAACGGCAAATATTTCATTAACATCGGATAGAATATAATTACGTCAAGACATCGACCCACCTCATTAACATTGAACAAACTATGATTCATCATTCATGTGTTATAATAATGATACTGAATTACCAATATTTAATGTTGACCTTCAAGGTCACTATTTGATACCATTATTGTAATTACCAATCACCCAACAAATTCCCTTTCGAACTTTCGAACTTTCACCATCAAATCATTTTATCATTAAAATGTAAATATTAGAATAATATAAAACCCAACCATTGTAATTCAAGATTCAGTATTCTTATTGGTCTTGAACTAGAGAAAACTTATACTTTGTATCTACACTTGTGAAATAAATCTTTTCAAAAAGTGACTTTCCTGAGTGAAGAACATAATTATATGTATAGCCAAACGCGAACATTTTCCATTAACTTCTGCTCTTGCTCTAACTATACATAAGTCGCAAGGTAGAACTTTTGACGAAATAATATATGAGCATAGTAAATCACATTCTCAGGAACTCGTCTATGTTGAACTCTCTCAGGTGACCAATATAAAAAAATTGTATATTACGACAAAAAATGATGATTCTGCAATTAAGTTTTATCATAATCGAAGGCAAGCTGCATCGACTGCATCTTTGTTGCAAGAATTCAAAAGACTGTCTTCGAATAGTGTTCAGACGATAGCTCAAAGTGTCTTAGATTTCATGAGTAATAGAAATGGTATTTCAATAATGACTTTCAATTGCCAAAGTCTACATAGTCACAAATACGATTTACAAGATTCAGTTACGAGACAAACCAATGTGTTACTTTTTACCGAAACATGCATGACGCGTGATAATCCGATTGAGATATCTAATTTCAATTGTATTGTTCAATTCAAACGAGATACTGTTCCAAAAGGTGGGGTAGCTATTTACCAAAATAGTAATAATGTTACTAATATTATGACACCGAATATTGAAATAAATATTGAAGACGTTAGCGATGTTAATGTTAGACGCTCATTTGTTGGAGATATTTGTGCATGCTTATGCAAACTTAGAAATGGCCTACACATAGTCATGGTAGCAATTTACATTTCTCCGAATCCAAAATTAGATGAGGTAGAGCATTTTATTCATCGCACTTTACTGGAGTACACTGAAGAAGGGTCGAAAATACTTGGTACAAGTGGTAATAAATTTCTACTTATCTTGGCTTGCGATTTCAACATTAACTTCGCTGATAAAAAATCAGAGCGGTTGACAACTTTTCTTTCGGAAAAATTGAATTTGAAAATGAATAATGATCCACAAGAATCCACAACAAAATATGGGACCACTATTGACGCGGTATTCTCCAGATATTTAGAAGACATTAAGTCTCAAACTTATGTTTCTTATTTCAGTTACCATAAACCAAAGTTTCAATGATAAACATTTCTGAATAATCTACATGTATTGTAAGATAAATAAAAAAAAAAATTTTAAATGAAGTTGTAATATTTCTGTTTGTGGATATAAGAGTTCTACAAAAAAGTGTCGAAAAGTCGCGAAAACCGCATGTCGCTATCTTCAATAATAGCTGAGATACAGTGCAGTCTCACCCAATTTAGGACACAGTGTACATGAATTTTAACGATAGAGTTCTGAGGTCAAAAGAACAAGCTCCAAATTCGTATTAACTTAATTAAAATTAATGCCCAAGATGTTTTGAACTTTTTCGTTTCGAATACTTCGTATGAGAAACTTCCCTTGTGATATTCATTGCCTCCACTTTCGTATAGATTCTAATTTCTCGGAACAATTTAATCCCGAAAAGATCTCCAAAGTAAGTTAATAAATCCCCCACGCCACTGCTCATTTGAAATCCAGACAATGAAAGGGCGCGAAGTACGACACAGAGTTTTCTCACATTACAGTTCGGTAAAAGAACCTCACCATTCTAACCAACAAAGAACCTTTGTTTCGAAAAGGGCCAACAATACGAATCGTAAAATATGGAAAGCCATCACCGCAGACAGTTAAAGATGGTGTTTACGACCGGAACGCACACTGACATTTTTGTAATCTAAACTGTTATGACTATTTTTTCATCGGCCCATATGCGACCGAGAGATGAATGGCTCTATGGTCGGGGGACGGGAAAATGAACCCTAGGATGACAGCGTTCCGTCGACGGATATTTTCATTTCTGTGCCGTCGCCACAGAACAATCAATTACGTGTTAGGTGGTTGAGGGCAGTTCCAATTAGAAGAAACTCGATATGAAGAGAGGTCTTATCGATCAGACGGTTATTCTCGACCAGATCTAATTGCAAGTCATCCGACAGGTACTCGGGTACGGGGGTGGTCCAGTGGATTGAAAAAACGGGTCAGACTCGCCCAGCGATCAATCTATCTCTAGAGGGTGCGTTTTCGTTGGAGAATAGTAATTTCTCTATTTCAGTATCGTAATGGGTTCATAACACTACTAAAAGTAGTGCTGTAACGAAACTCATTACAGTATTGTTTTCAGTTATATTTTTCGTTTTGTGGTTGTCAGTACTGACCTCCATTCGAATCAAGTTTCGAATCAAATCAATTCAAATTCCGTGATCTGTCAAATTTCGTATGTCACACCAACTGCCAAGATACAAAACAAAAGTCACTAATCTGAATTTTCATTTGAATTTCGAGAAGTTTTCACAAAAATTGACTGAAATAGAGAAAATACCGTCTAATACTCGTTGCAGAAGGCAATTCCAACACTCATTCGTGTTGGAATAGGAGCTCATTCTGCAACTTGTTTTAGAATATACTATTCTCTATTTCAGTATCGTAATGAATTCATTACAGTTTTTAAAGCAGTGCTGTAATGAACTAATAACAGCATTGTTTTCAGTTATATTTGTCATTTTGTGGTTATCAGTACTGACCTCCGATCCCATCAATTTTCAAATCAAATCAATTCAAATTTCGTAATCTGTCAAATTTCGTAAGTCATACCAACTGCCAAGAAACAATACAAAAGTCACTAATCTGAATTTTTATATGAATTTCGAGATTCCTTCATAAAACTTGACTGAAATAGAGAAAATATCATCTAAACCTCGTGGCAGAAGGCAATTTCAACACTCATGCTTTCGAAAACTCGCTCCTTCGTTGCTCGTTTTCGAATTTCGCATTCGTGTTGGAATAGGAGCCCATTCTGTAACTTAGAATATACTATTCTCTAATACTGTGTCAAATCTGTTCATTCTGCCACATCTTGTAGAATAAAATCGTGAGAGAATATCTTAGTTTAGCACATTTTTCACGGTAACATTAATTTATTACATGTTGGCCACCTACCACGGATTTATTCATTATATGTCAAATTTGTGGAAGAAAAGACAGTTCTGCCAATCAATATTTTTCAATAGAAAAATCCCTGAACCATATTTATGGAAATATTCTATCAATTTCAATAAAAATTCAATGAATCGGAGAAAATAACTTCTTGGCTGCTTTCTGAATTTTGAAATCATTTAAGAATATCAGTGCACTCTGCACCTGTATCATATATAACTATTATTCAATCTTTGAAATTTTTTAAATACCTAAATATTATAATATAGGCGCAGAAGGCACTGATATTCTTCCATGTATTCAAAATTCAAAAACGAACCAAGAATTGGCGACTTTTTGAAAGAACTGGTGTTAAAATAAGGCTTCTGTAAGAGTATTATACATTATTTTCTCTAATTCACTGAATTTCTATTGAAAATAAAGGAATATTTCCATAAAAAGTATTGTTCAGTGATTTTTGTATTTAAAAAATTTTGGTTGGCAGAACCGTTCTCTGTGTCATAAGTTTGACAGATAATGAATAAATCTGTGACAGGATGCCAATAATGATTGAATATAATCATAAGAACCGTGTGAAACTGATGAGATATTACTCAAGAAAAATAAAGTAAAAACAAAAAATTCTTTGCCTATACGGAGGCCAACTGAGGACTTTTTCGAAACGTATAGATTAAAAATGAGGTATTCTCGCAAGACTTAGTTCCACAAAATGTGCCATAGAATTAGGAAAGTATGTTTATCAGCTTCAATTGGAATCTTGTTTTTACTAATAAGTAGCAGAGCAATGCGGCATAATTTATTCGAGGAAGTAGCAATTAAGTTGTAGGAGGCTTGTCACACAACATTTGTTTCGAGCAGATCATTTTCTGTAGTATACTGATGCTTCACAAGAGTTACGGATATCGTATTCAATCGTTTTCAAAAGTATGTAATCTTCGAGAAAATCGCTAAAAAATCATTTAAAACTCAATAACAACTTGAATCGATCCAATAAAAATCAGTATGAGACATTTCGTCAATTTGGTCGCCTTTTTTCTGAAGTTTGGTCCTTTGCATATGCTTCATGAATGTTCTCATTTCGAAATGGAGTCAGTTTATCAACAGCTTCGATTTGAAGCGAGTTTTCTGAAAATGCCAACACGTAGATTATCAAACGCTGAGGCTAATAGGGCTATCGGAATGCTACAGGGTGGCCTAACTCAGGTTGTTGTAGCGCAAAGGCTCCAAGTCAGCCAAAGTGTGATTTCTCGACTTTGGAATAGGTTCAGGGAGACAGGTTTCGCGTTGGAAAGACCAAGGCTTGGTGGGAGACGAAAAACAACACCTGCTCAGGATCGTTTCATCACGAATGATGAATGAATCAGAATGCTACGTTATACTCTTCAAAATACAGATGGGGTCCGAGTTTCCATCAGACGACGTTTGAGAGAGGTGAATCTAGGTTCTAGACGTCCATCAAATGGAGTTCCATTCACACGTGATCATAAGCGTCAAATACTGGAATAAGCGTCAAAAATTGAAACGATCAATGGCGTAGTGTCCTTTTCACTGATGAATCCCGATATGGACGATTTTCAGATTCTCGAAGAATAAGGGTGTGGACAATCCCACGCATACCCCGTAATCGTCGCTATGTCCAAGAAGTCCATCCATTCCGAGGGGATAGTGTTATGATATGGGCCGGGATATGTTTCAACGGGCGCACAGATCTACACATTTGTCATGAGAATATGACCGCCTTACACTATAGGGGGCATGTCATCGACAATGTTTTGCAAAATTTTCACGCTGCTATTGGTGAAACTTTTCAATTTCTACACGTTAACGTTAGACCGCACCGTGCAGCCATAGTTGAGAATGCTCTCGAGGAGCTTGGTATTCCACATTTACCAATACCTCCGCACTCACTAGATTTGAATTGCATGGAACATGCATGGAATATGCTCTGAAGAAGATGAGATAATCATCAAATTACCCCAGAATCCTTAAATGACCTGAGAGAGCTTCTGCCCCGTTTATGGAACCAAATTCCTCAAGAAATGTTCAATAACCTCGTGTGTAGTATGCGAAGAAGATGTCAAGCTGTTATTGATGCCAGTGCTGGAGGCCATTCATTGTATTGATAGTCTCAAAATGCTTGAATTCTCTGGAAATAAAATTTCGTTATTTTACTCGATTTTTCTTAACCAACCTGTATGGGCTGCAGATCTACAGGCTAAAATTAATTTTATTTCCTGCAACTTGAATCCATATTAATATGAATTTTCGTCACAAAATCTCGTTTAAAACTATATTTTTTTGGAATTTAAGACATTATCTTTAACTCAAGTGGAGCAGTTTGTTTTTTCTTTAGAACACTGACAGCAAACAATATGGCGACATTGGCGACTCGAATCTTGTTGACAGTCATCTGCTGAGAGACTGTTATGTCAAAATTAAGGTTTTCCAATCTTGGGATTATTGAATCATACTGCAGATTTCTTAAATAATTGAATAATAAGTTATACTCATTTAATGCATTTTCTGTCCATTCATTAGATTATATGAAATGAAAATGATAAAATGAAATGGCTAACGATTGCAGTCCCTGTTGCTCAGAACTTGGGCAATGGATTTGGCTTCAGGACTCTGTGATCAAATTATACATTCCTTGTCAATCTGTCGACGTTTCTATCCGTTTTGGGATATTCTTCAGGACAATTCAGTCAGGTGTAATGGGATCTCGCACGATTGGTGTTTATAAAACCAGCCCTAAGACACTCACCCCAACCAATATGTTCAGTTCTGTGCTGAACCGTCTCAAAATATATCAAAAAGCTCCAAAATTTTTTATCGATCTTTTTATTTCTGTCAACTGACATTAACTGACAACAACCTTCTTTTTTTCTGGTTCTCACAACAAATAAAATTAAATCATATATTTGAGAAGAATGCTTGGACGATCCGACACAATACAATCCCTTTTACTTAACTTACCAACATTTTTGTAGCAAGACCCATTGTACTCGTGCATATGCTGCTCACACACGCATTTGTTCTGGTAACACCCAGAGGATGGTATGCGGGAGTAGCACTGAGCGCTTTCTTCACAATTGTCGCCCAAGCCGTTGGCCGCTGCAAAAAAAAAATGGAGATCAATTTCGATTTTTTTTTCGATCCGGAACACCGATATGTGAAAATAAACATTAGGTTTACCCGAATTATCATACAGGATGACTTACAAGGAATATTCGTTGGAATACTAAAAGAAGGAATCGAAATCAACACAAATCTATCTATTTATCTAATCTATCTAATATAAACTGCTCTACACATGAGTTAGGAATATTGACCTAAATTGCGAAAAAATATAGTTTGAATGAAATTTTTGTGATGAAAATTCATATTGATATGATTTCAAGTTTCAGGACACTGCTCAAAAAAATTAACGCACATTATGGAAATCTCGAATTTATTCTACAACTGAAGGTGTTCTCAATGATAATTATTGTAATCAGAATTATGCATGCATATGCTATCCACTTTGAACATTTTTCTTCAATACAGATGTTTTTTTCCAGCAGTAATGAAAAAAGATGATATTATCAGATTTTGAATGTATTGGCTCCATTCTCAAATCAGTTGTTTGGAGTTTCCCAGAATGTTGAAGCGACTCAGGGAGACAGGTATGAATGTCCGAAGACCAGGACAGGTTAGACCACGGGTAACAACTGCCATTCAAGAACGTTACTTGAGAGTTTCTTCGTTGAGACAACGGTTTGCAACCGCTCGTCTCCTTCAAAATCAGCTTGAGCAAACTCATGGGGTGCAAATTAGCACACAGACAATAAGAAATCGCCTCATTCAATATGATTTAGGGCCTCGTGTCTCGGCAAGAGGCCCAGCTCTTACCCCAGCCCATCGAAGGGCACGTTTGGATTTTGTGGGAGAGCATATCCATTGGGAAGAAGCCGATTGGGAAAGAGATCTCTTCACAGATGAGTCTAGATTCCGCCTCTACCATTATGATCGACGTTCCCTTGTATACAGACTTCCACATGAAAGATATGCTCAGTGCAATTTCCTGAATACTACTGGTTTCGGTGGAGGATCGATTATGGTATGGGGTGGAATTTCTTTGACTGCTTGCACAGACCTAGTGGTCATTGATAATGGAGCTATGAATGCTGAAAAGTCTATAAGGTACATTCTTGAAGAGCATGTAGTGCCGTTTGCCCCATACATTGGTGAAAATTTCATTTTTATGGACGATAATGCCAGACCCCATCGTGCGCGCATCGTTAAGGAGTACCTTGAAGAGGTTGAAGTCTCTCGAATGGAATGGCCAGTAAGAAGTCCAGATCTCAATCCGATTGAGCAGGTTTGGGACAACCTCAATAGAAGGCTGAGAAGTTCAGAAAATCATCCAGCTACTCTTAATGACTTAGGAATACAACTCGGAGAAATCTGGGAAGGATTAGATCAGAACATTTTAAGATCACTCATTTTGATTATGAACCGTCGTTGCCGAGCTGTAATTAACGCAAGGGGTGGAAATACCAAGTATTAAATCACTTATCAGCATTTCAGTATTTTGAAAATTGTTCATTCCTCTTCTTTCACATAAGATTCGGTGAAATCCTGAATTTTTCTTCCATTTAATGTGTCTTGTTTCGTTCAAAACCTTCCCGAGAGAACATAAAAAATAAGTTATAAAGTCAATGTGGAGTTAACTTTCATTAAAATTGAGATTTTCAGAATGTGCGTTAATTTTTTTGCGCAGTGTGACAATTTTTACAATGTGAGTTTTCGATAGCACGAGTGTTGGACGAGTATTAGACGATATTTTCTCTACTTCAGTCGAAATTCGAATGAAAATTCAGGTTATTGACTTTCATATTTCATCTTGGTAGTTGGTGTGACTTACGAAATTTGACAGATTACGGAATTTGAATAGATTTGATTTGAAAATTGAGAGGATCTGAGGTCAGTACTGACAACGAAAAAACGAAAAATATAACTGAAAACAATGCTGTAATGAGTTTCATTACAACAATACTTTTAGAACTGTAATGAACTCATTACGATACTGAAATAGAGAAAAATACTTACACACCAAACATTTCATCTTGTTCTCAGATGGGATGTAGCCTCCTTCGCAAACGCACTTGTTTTCATCGCCGCAATATGCGAAATCAATGTTGCAGTCACCGGTTGATTGACAGACCTCCCCTAGCTTGTTGACCAGCGTGTGAGATCGTTCTAACTTGCAGTTGTACGAATTGTTGCATTTGCAGAAGCCACCTGCACAAAGTCCATCGTAATCACCGCATTCAGCGCTGGTCTTGCAAGGTATTAAGGCTGGAAATGTTAAACTAAATAAAGTAATAATGCAGGGACGGGCCGAAGACAATTATTGGAGGGGTGGGGGTAAATCCATCGCAAATTTTCCAACTGTACATTGAATTAACAGATAACCGTTATGCATATTATGGTGTAATACACTCTCCGTCAATAAAGTCCGGACAGGCAAAATTTTTGTCAAATTCAACACCCTGTATCTTTTCTCGTGGTTCTCCGATTTTGTTTAAATTTTCACCAGGTATAGTATTGGGTCTTGTTATATTAACCTGAAATTTACTTTGCAAAAATACCTGTCGTTTATCTGTTATATAGGGTGAAACAAAACCGTGTTTTATATCCTTCATTTCTAAACACCCTGTGGTGAATTTGAGGCGAAAAATTTGATATCATTAATTTTTAATTTGAAGTGTGACCCTTTTTTAACAAAATGTTTTTTGATTTACGTCAGTATCTGTTTTTAAAAAAAAGGTACACATTTTCAAAGAAAGTGTTGCATTTTTTCAATTTTTATAACAATTTAAAACATTACAATACCTTATCGACTTAATGATATGAAATTTTCCGCCTCAAATTTACCACAGGGTGTTTAGAAATGAAGGGTATAATACAAGGTTTTGTTTCTCCCTGTATAACGGATAAACTACAGGTATTTTTGCAAAGAAAATTTCAGGTTAATATTAAAAGACCCAATACCTGGTGAAAAAAGATACAGGGAGTTGAATTCGACAAAAATTTTGCCTGTCCGGAATTTATTGACCGGGAGTATATATTTGAAATCAGAAGAAAGAGCTCAACCGATTAGAAAAATAAAATACAAGATGTACCATTTAAAAAACAAAAGTTCATTATAAATTTTCAGGGTTTAGATGCCTTTATGAATTTCTTAGTACTGAATTCTGAATGCCCATAAAAAATACTTCAAATTTGCACATTCAAACGTTTTTGGACGACCAATATTAACTGAGATAGCTATTGAGTAAAATATAAACAATCACCCTGTACATTATTCTGTCCGACTTCTTCTGAGCAATAAGAATAAGAAAATTATAAATAGATGTCGTTATTCTGTCGCTCAGGCAGTTTACATGTTTTTTCTAATTAATGACCTTCGTTCTATTGTAAAAGTTTGTGTTTAAATGAAAACAGTATCAATACAATCAAAATTATAAGGCGAAGTAACATGAATGAGGCAAAACATTATTAAAATTCATTTATTATTTGGTAATTTTCGGCTCATAATCATTATCAGCAAATCATAGCAATTCGCTGAAGTTAGTTTGTATAAACCGCTCATTTTAAGCTTGTTTTGGTCAATTCAGGAGTTTCGTAACAATAAAACGTCCTGATATAAAATATCAGGTCAACGCAGAATCTTACAATACAATGTGCGTAGGATACAATTACAATGTGCGTAGGATATGATATATCATTTGAAAGGAAATTCAATTCCATTTCAGTAATTCTCAAAATATACATGGCTTTTCATTTAAAAAAACACTTTCAACCGTTTTTGTATGTCCCGAAAAACCATCTGATTTTAAATGACTCTGTATAATGAGAAGAGTACTTCGTAACACTTGCATGATGCATAGCATCTTCGCATTCTGCATACGAAATTTCAGCTTCCTAACATTTATTGTATGAAAGTTATGAATGTTCAAATTATAAATAGATGTAGTTACTCTCAGGTAGTTTACATGTATTTTCTAATTAACGACATTCGTTCTAGTGTAAACCTTTGAGTTTAATTGAAAACAGTATCAATACAATCAAAATTATAAGGCGAAATAACACGAATGAGGAAAAACTCAAGACTTGCATTTCACACCGGTTTACCAACCGGCTAACCTCAAATACTCCTCAAAATAGCAAGGGAAAAGGCACACAGAATTACCTACCATAGCCAGAAGGGGATTCCACCGCTCCAACGAACACTCCAGGGAGAAAACTCGCGAAGAATACGGCAAAAACAGAGATCCCACTTCCGACCTCGAAAAACATCGTAACTGCTCAAAAGTACCTTCCGTTCAACCGATTCATACGTTCCTTCAAACCGCCGCAGCAGAGATAAAGTACCTGCCTATCGCCGATTCGGAACCGCAAAAAATCGCGATATCCCTTCTTGCCTTTCACGAAAAAACCGACAGATAAGAGCGAGGGCGATAAGCGGATCAGATGCGGGCACAGTTTCCAGAGAAAACGCGTTCTGATCGAGAATAACCCATCGATACGTCGATCGTTCGGACGTCCAAGTTTTCCCCGTGAATCACGCGGTCGAGATAAGGGAATTTCCGGCACTGAAATGTTTGCCCAAGGAGGATGTTTTTCGGAATGTTTCGTAATGCACACCATTTTCTAGTCGGGGTGAGGTGTGCGTGAACGAAGTCGTCGGGTTTGACGTTTGGGAGTAGTTCGAATGAACCCCAATTTTCAGTTGTCTATGACTGTGACAGCCGAAGTTTCTATGGTTTTCTTCGTGACCGAAAACCACAGAATAATAGTATATTCCAAAACAAGTTGCCGAATGAGGTTCTATTCAAACACGAATGCGAAATTCGAAAACGAGCAACGAAGGAGCGAGTTTTCAAAATCATGAGTGTTGGAATTGCCTTCTGCAACAAGTCTTAGACGACATTTTCTCTATTTCAGTCAACTTTTGTGAAATACTCGATTTGCATAGAAAAAGGAAGTGTCAATTGCAAGATGACACCGAGGATTAACTGGACTGGAAACTTAATTAATTTGAACGTTAAACGGGACCAATTGATCTCCCAATTCGACGAAGATGCTGTGATTTTCAGCGGGATTTTGAGGAAGGCCCGTTCGGGAATTTTACGAGATGATTCTTTGCGAATTTTTATGGTCATTGAAGAATACCCAATTTTGAAAGGAAATTTTTGTAGTGATTGTGTTCATTCACATCATGTTAACCTACGATTCTACTCGAATACGAGAGAGTAAAAAACTGTCAGTGCAAAGTATCATTTGAGCTTGTGGAATTGAAATTACTGAAATTGCGTCCTATCTTTTTATAAATTCTATACATTAATAAATATTGAATAATATTTATTGAATTGCTAAGTTGTCATAACCTGTACGATAAAAAATAAACCCATTTGTAAGCCATTTATTCAGCGGGAACCTACGAGTGTTGGAATTGTCTTCTGCAACGAGTATTAGACGATATTTTCCCTATTTCAGTAAAGTTCTGTGAAATACTCTCGAAATTTAAATACAAATTCAGATTAGTGACTTTTGTATTGTATCTTGGAAGTTGGTGTGACGAAATTTGACAGATATCGGAATTCGAATTGATTCGATTTGAAAATTGAGAGGATCGGAAGTCAGTACTGAAAACCTCAAGGCG
The DNA here is from genome assembly GCA_038502775.1 of Hippodamia convergens. Taxonomy (NCBI): domain Eukaryota; kingdom Metazoa; phylum Arthropoda; class Insecta; order Coleoptera; family Coccinellidae; genus Hippodamia; species Hippodamia convergens. The sequence goes on from CM076609.1 coordinate 4,250,689, forward strand.
AAAAATATGACTGAAAACAATGCTGTAATGAGTTTCATTACAGCACTACTTTTAGAACTGTAATGAACTCGTTACGATACTGAAATAGAGAAAGAATATAAAGGAAGGAGCACATCGTTGACTTAACAGGGAAACGGTATTGACCTAAATTGTCCATATTGAAGAGCAAATTTTGATTCATTTCATCATAATTTTCAAATTTGAGTTGGCGATTTGGTACTTTCTGCTGTTTTCACCGTTATAAGTGTTTGGAAACGACGTTTTATTCAATGTAATTTTTGTTGTGATGTATCAGTATTTGGTACTTAGGTATGTTTTCAGTTTTTGTATTTTTCAACAAACATTTCGCTCAAGAAAAACAATATAAATGCTCCTTTCTATAAAGAAATTCTATGCCGAACACCACGTATAATTCGATAACTCCCGAATTTTGTGTGAAGGTATATAAGCCAAAGTACATTTATGATATACAGAGTGTTCGATGAGTCGTTGGCCATACCCAAATGGTGAATGCAGAATATCCAGGCCTTTCAGACAAATCGGTTAATTTGTAATCTAAGACCATTAGTTCCGGAGATACTGGGTGATTCATGAACATTGGCCTTAATTTGCGATAGATATAACTCTGGAATGTAGGATCCGATTTCGATAAAATTTTATTGGTTTGTTCACTTCAGGAAGCTCTTTCGACAGTACATGAAATATCGATATTTTCAATGCAGTACTCAGATTATCATGATTTTTCTTTCAATCCCCAGAATCTATATTTTTTACTTTCCTCACAGAAATTTAGTTATTGCCATGAACAATTCATAATTTATTCTGAGGAATTAAATTCTCACTTTGCTTGGCAAATTTGTCATAAGAGGATAGCAACCGGAATAATTCATGCTTCGTGTTTCTTCGAAATGCGGTCCTGTTCTTTATTCCTTGCGTGATAATTCTTATTGTCTGTGCCGAGATTTTCAATTCTGTTCAAGTCTTTTTAATTTTGAAACCCCAGTTTCCACTGGGTGTGAGTGAAAAAGTGATTAAAGAATGCATTATCAAGTTGAGAATTTTTCTGGAATTTCATTTTGAATTAACATTCAAATGAAGTAAATCCTCTTAGAAAATGTAAAACGTTAGTAAATCTGCTCTGAAATACAAAAAATAGTATAAAATTTCGTATTTCTAATAGAACACCCTGTATATTATGACTTTTTCGGATATATATTCGAATGCCACATTTATTCCAAATAGCCATAAAGAGCCGTTTTCGAGTTTTCCACTGTTGTCTTGGAAAAAATTAGAAATTGAGGCTTATAGAACACTGAAGATCTAATGAAAGAGCAACGCATAATTTTTGAAATGGGTCACCGAAAAAATATTCGACGTCACTCTGTAGAGAACTTAGCGTTTTGATATACTGAAGGTAAAAATGAGAGTCTCAAGGTAATAATCCAAAAAAAACCATATATTCGATTTTTCAAATGGAAACAGTATTTTTTCAGCCACATATCAATTTGTAAAGTAAAATTGATTTATTAAAAAAAAATTAAAAGATTTTCGATGGTTCATATCCTCTTTTTTTCTGATCTCGAAATATAAAAACTCATGATTTGATATTTTATCGAATATTCACATGATTATAGGATATCTCGACATAATACGTAATAGTATTATTGTGTACAAACTGTTCAATTCACAATTCCTAGATCAATTATACCTTGATTATACTTGGAAATGCACGTGTCACATCAGATTACCATTCGTTAACATCCCATCAGTAACTTTTGACTTGCAGGATTTAGATTGGTATGGATGAAAATCAACGACTTATGACTTTTTCAAGTTTGAATTAATCTACAGCATGTATTTCGAAATTATTTCTGTATGTGTATGTAGTTGTGGATTGGAGCATCTTTTGTTCTCTACCAATTTGTTCATTTAAACCCCAACGAGGCCGTTAAATTTTCTAACTAAAAATGAATCCCCAACTGGATTTTCATGGCTTGCTCTAATCACATTAATTTTGAAACGAAGTATGTATACAATGTTCGATGTATCCATGGATCATAGTAATGATTTGCTCTAGTAGAGGCTATACGCGATTCAAGGGTAGGTTGCGCCCTCTGTAAACATTGAGTTTGCTGAAACACTTTGTGTTGTACTTTCTTGTTTATGAAGATCTTTGAGCGAGTTAATATATTATAATATAATATATTCTTAAGTTGAATGATGGATTCATACGAAACTAGAGTTTTCCTTACTTTAAGTGAATAATTCACATATTTGGGAGCCGTTCCAAAAAGTAGGAGTGTCTTAGAAGATGGGTACAAATAAATTATGAAAATAGTTTTCATTTACTTAACATTATAGGAGAAGCAATCACAAAGGCTTGGGACCCGTAAATTGCTGGTGTTATTATGGGATGTAATGGTCATAATGCAAAATAAAAAACATGTCATTGGGATTTTATATCTGTATCAAATTTCATGAAAACTTTCGTCAAGTAACTGAAGATACTAATAAATCCTTGTTAACATGAAGATGAAACAAATTTTCAAAACAAATAAACAATAAATTTATTCCCATAATTGAACAATTGCCAATGAAATAACATATGTTAAACAATTACAACCATCCAGGTTTCTATTCTGACATACCTTTATACTTTCAATTTTTTTAAAGAACTAAACTGATTTCAAGCGAATAACCTGGTCCTCATTGGTAATTACCAACTAGGACCAACTGCATTCAAGCGACTTCGGTCATTGTAGGTTATAATCATTTTACAAGGAATATCCCTGAAGGCTATAACCGTAGATAACCGCAGGCAGGACCGTAGATAACCGCGGTCATTACTGGTTATTCGCTTGAAATCGGTTCTAGAAGACATTTGTATACAAGGTGAGTCAAAAATGTATTCCAAGCTTTCTGAGGGTGAAAGTATCAGAAATGTAGAAGTGTAATAAAAAAATGTATTCAGGGACATTTATACACGAAATTTTAATCTGGTGGCATTCACCGTTCAGAAGTTATGCAGAGAATTTTTTTATTTCATCAACTTTGGAAGGATATATCTCCCTCAATATGCATTTTGGTCCATGAGTTCAATAAACTTTATTTATTTTTCAATGTACTATTAACCCCAGAAAGCTTGGTACACACCTTGGGCTCACTTGGTATATATAATTTGGACACTATAAAGTAAAATTTATGAACAAAGTAATCAAAAGATATTTGGATAGTACATACTGATAAGGAACTACTTTCAAAACGTATCATCTGAAAAAATCGAAGTTGACATATTCACTTCTGCAGAATTTCTTGCTTGTGTCTAGCATATGAAAAGAATTCATCCCTGTTATGCTGTTTGAGTTTTTGTCAGTTATTGTATTGTCACATATTTTCCGAATTTTCAAACTATCAACTGCAACATCTTCATACTTAACTTTTGCCAAACCACATTAAGCTTCCGCAGCCAACCGTTCGTCGGTTGTTCTGGATATTTCCTGAAATTATAACTTAAATATAATGACTATGAGAATATTTCAGTTCTTTACCTGTGTAGGGAGCTCTTTGTCAATTTCTGGATCTCCCATTGATCCATAATTGGTTTTCAACAGAAAATGAATTACTTTTAATTGAAAAGAACATTATGCAAATAAAAATTATTACAATTGGCTATACAGGCTCATATTTGATTATAGTCGGTCTTTTCTGTATGGTAGTGGTTTCATGAGATCCCTTAGGAAGTTTTTTTGTAGGAACTGCATTTCTTTTCAGCATTTAACATGGTCCTTGTTAGCACGACGTTTACATCCATAAATACAACATTAAACTCCGATTTCCGGAATATTGCTTCTTATATCATTCATTTTCAAACACAAATAAATCAACGAGAAGTAGAAAATGAACTTTGAAGCTTTCAACTCTCACCAACAACTGTAGAAAAAGTAAATACACGAACAATCACTGTGAAATCAGTACAATCTCAAGGTAAGGGATACTCACAATTAGTTTGAAATTTTTGCCGCTAGGTGGTTTCGAGATGAAGTTGAATCGCCTATCATAGACATAGACAACTTGACTGAGCTATGCCTCTATGATTGGGAAGGAATTAAAAGTAAGATTAAAAAAATATTAGATGTAGATTTCTATAACAGTGCCAGTATAATGTTTTGATTTCAGAACATTCAGTATTAGCAGGGATATCAATTTTTTTGTACAACTGCCATTGAAAGTGACCTTTTAATGATAGCAAACAATGTTAAAATTGATTGTTTACGTGGAAGTGTGTTAAAAATATTTTTAACATTAGTGTTGAAAAATATTTTTAGCACTCCATTTTCTTATGATGAAATCAGATGAAAAAAATTCAGCAATTGCAAATTTTTATTATCAATATTTAACAATCATTACTTATGAACATTAATATCAATCGTAGAACTAGAAAAATTACTAACATTAATGCCCTGTTATGTTAGGTAGCTTCGCAACACATCATTAGAATCCTCAGCACCATCAGTACCTGTAGAAACCGGAAGTACAATATTGGATGATGATGATCCAAAATCTGTTTAGGTTGGGAGAATTTTTTCAGCAATGACATTTCTATATGCAATGGAATGATCAACATAGCCCTCGGCTACCGTCGTAGACTTCCATCCACCATGTTTTTTTATATCCGTAATACTTGGTCCTGATTCTGCTAGCAATGAAGCGGAGGATCTTCGAAAACAGTGTCCTGTATATTGCTTTGCTTCTGGCAGTTTGAGGAATTCGGGAACAATAGATGGAATTTTCCCAAATGTATTAATACCAACTGGATTGGCAGTGCATTTATTATTCACGTATTTCAGGAAAAAAACGACGATGTTTGATGACGGAAGGGCGCAGTGCAAAGTACTTATGAAAAGAGTCTGCATACTTCCCAATAATACTGAAAGAACAACTGACTTCCGCTTTTTTATTTGGAAGTTGTATAACTAATAATTTATTTGTTATTTCGATGTCTTTCACTAAAAAATTACACAAATCTTCACGCCGACAGGCTAAAAAATCCGAAAATAGTTGCAACCTTAACCATAAAGTATTTCTCATCTGGTGCCTCCTTTATAAACTTTTCAACTTGTTCACAAGTAAGAATTCTCGATTTTTTGGGACGATATTTTTCACTTTTTCGTTTCAATATGCTATTACCTTAAAATATTTACTAACATCCACACCATTTTCAACAAGGGCACTTGACATTGAAAATTTGCTCTACAAAGTTGATGAACTCCATATTTTTTATTTTTCTTCTAAGTTTCACTGAAGTTTCCTTCTACATTTTTCAATTTACGCCAGGCCAGGAAATTGTAATATGCATATTGTACTGCTGAACAGATTTTTTAGATAAGCGTTCCAGATTTGCTCTTCTTGCAGACTCTTTAATATCCAGAGGAACAACCAAATCGTCACTTTTATTAATAATTGGACTCTCGACAAACAAATTAAGCAGTTGAAAACCCAAGACGAAAATCGGACGGGAACGAAATCCACAAAAATGACAGCGTCTTTTCTCATTTGTTAGTAATCATAACGTTGGCAACGTTTGCCATTCACAACAACCTTTTGATTATTTGAATATTAAAATGCATTTCGAAGCTCATTTTCATTAAAAATTCGCCCATTTCATTATAATATGGGGGAGTTGTATAAAAAACATCGTATGGCATTTGGGTTAAAAGTGATTTCATTTTGTTCGCTCCGCTCATTTCACAAACTTTTTAAACTCACAAAATAAAACATCACTTTTAACACTCATATCATAAATAACTATTAGATATTTTCAGTTTTCCAATTTTCGCTTATGACTCGAAAACAAAAGTAGGTGACCAAAAATAGATACTATTCTTGTAAGTTTACCAAGAAACAACGAGAATGGGGTATCAGACATTATTTATCTGCTCTGATTTGAAAGGTGAAGTGCTGAAACATCGAAATTTGTTCACCCTGTACATGATATAATACAAAATAAAGAACATAATTTTTTTGGAGCTTGATTGACGAATTCAACAAAATGAAGAACAACAATTTGAAACTAGTGGTCATCCTTGAGATGTTCAAAATTCTACCTAAAATGACAATTGATTAGTTGCTTCATTATCCAAAAATTAAGGGTATTACGACCAAAAGAGCGTACGTAAACGGAGTCGTCTTGATTACGCTATCTCGAGATTCTACCTCGAACAACAGATAAGTATTTGATAGGCCGATAGTTTAATTAGTGACTCAATGACAATAATCTAATGGACGAGCAGTTTTCCTCATAAGTGCTCAAACTATCGTCCGAATACTTAATCAGGAGGTAGATTCATATACAGAAATGATTCGACAAATGCGACGCTTGAAATATTGATGAAGCTGCCAATTTACGCGCCTCCCCCCCTAATAACCTGTAAGTAATTCCCATATCGGTTCCCTTCATGGTTATCGGTGAACGAATAGAAATCCACGACAACATTTTTTTTACGAAAAAACAAGAATGAAAAGAAAAAAAATTCGTTGTTACCACGCAAAAAGTTTTAGTGGATTTCATCTTGTTGTAATTTTTCTATTATTATTCTGTATGTTTTACAAAAATTCTACAAATAAACACTATAAATATCGTTGAGTGATTTTTACATTGCAAAATATTGATTGGCAGAACTGTTTTCCCTCCTACAAATTTTACAGGTGATAAATGAATAAATATATCCATGAAAACTGTTCGAAACTGAGATATACTCTCATGATTTTGTTCTACAAGATGTCGCAGATTGAAGGATTTGACACAGAATTAGAGAAACAAGATACAGGCTGGCCATTTGAAAACGAAACAGACGAGATTACAGACGAAATGAATTTTTTCGATAGAAATGCTCGGACAGGTCGATTTCTGTTTCGAGGGGGACAACTTAAGATGTAGGTTACGGACGCATAGCGCTTCAACCCTTGCTACTACAACCCTCACCCCCAATTTTTGAAAAGGGAAGATGGGGTGAGTGATACCTCATTTGAAAGGTTTTTCACAAAAAAACACTACAAGTGCCATGAAAACACCACTTCATTTTCAAATGCTTAGTCAAGAATATTTCGAGAACTAATGCATAAAATGAAAAAACAATTACTGTGCTGAAATCAGTTTAAAAATACCTTTCAAATGAGGTATCACTCACCCCATCTTTCCTATTAAAAAATTGGGGGTGAGGGTTGTAGTAGCAAGGGTTGAAGCGCTATGCGTCCGTAACCTACATCTTAAGTTGTCCCCCTCGAAACAGAAATCGACCTGTCGGAGCATTTCTATCGAAAAAATTTATTTCGTCTGTAATCTCGTCTGTTTCGTTTTCAAATGGCCACCCTATATACTGCTTCACAAGAGTTAGGGATATCGTATTCAATCGTTTTGAAAAATATGTAATCTTCGAGAAAATCGCTGTAAAATCATTTAGAACTCAATAACAACTTGAATCGATCCAATAAAAATCAGTATGAGACATTTCGTCAATCTATGGCGGTATTCTGCTTTCATCTGTAAGCGAATCTGTAACTTTTCATAAGTTTACAGGACAATTACGATTCTCGACGCTTTCTATAAATCTGTAGCTTACAGGTGATCGGAAACTTATTGAAAGGTATATTGTGAGGTTATGTTGAATGATTTGTTTTAGTCACAGAATATAAAATACTTTACTTAACTCAACTACTTTTGTAATTCATCTTTGTACTTCGGTTGTTATTTCCTCTTTCTCGTTGTAACGAACAGGAATTGAACATAAATATATCCAATAATCAATACTTACGAGCCAAAATGATAGGAAAATTAATTCTATTCTATGATCTTATTACGAAGTAGTTACGATCTTATTAGGGAGTAGTTCAAAATTGACACTTCTAATACGAGAGTTACAGAAAAACTTCCAGAATGTCATAATTTACGAATCTGTAAGTCAGCCACATACAGATCCATAGATAAATTACAGATCAATCGTACGATACAGATTCGTAGCTTACAGAGAAAAAGCAGAATAGTCGCCTTTTTTCTGTAGTTTGGTTCTTTGCATATGCTTCATGAATGTTCTTATTTCGAAATGGAGTCAGTTTATCAACGGCTTCGATTTGAAACGAGTTTTCTGAAAATGCCAACATGTAAATTAATAAACGCTGAGGCTAATAGGGCTATCGGAATGCTACAGGATGGCCTAACTCAGGTTGTTGTAGCAGAAAAAAAAGGTTCCGTGTTGGAAAGACCAAGGCTTGGTGGGCGACAAAAAACAACATCTGCTCAAGATCGTTTCATCACCGTTTCGGCGAGAAGAAAGCCTACATCTACGTGTAGAATGCTGCGGAATACTCTTCAAAATGCAGATGGGGTCCAAGTTTCCATCGAAACCATCAGACGACGTTTGAGAGAGGTGAATCTAGGTTATAGACGTCCATTAACAGGAGTTCCATTAACATGTGACCATAAGCGTCAAAGACTGGAATGGGCAAGGCAACATATCAATTGGAACGATTAATGGCGTAGTGTCCTTTACACTGATGAATCCAGATACGGACGATTTTCAGATTCTCCAAAAATAAGGGTATGGACAATCCCAAGCATACCCGTAATCGTCGCTATGTCCAAGAAGTCCATCCATTCCGAGGGGAAGTGTTATGGTATGGGCCGGGATATGTTTCAATGGGTGCACAGATCTACACATTTGTCCTGGGAATATGACCACCTTACACTATAAGGAGCATGTCATTGACAATGTTTTGCCAAATTTTCACGCTGCTATTGGTGAAACTTTTCAATTTCCAGATTTAAATTGCATAGAACATGCATGGAATATGCTCCAAAGAAGATTAGATAATCATCACTCTACCTCAGAATCCTTAAAAGATCTGAGAGAGCTTCTGCCCCGTTTATGGAACCAAATTCCTCAAGAAATGTTCAACAACCTCGTGTGTAGTATGCAAAGAAGATGTCAAGCTGTTATTGATGCCCGTGGAGGCCATAAATTGTATTGATAGTTTTAAAATGTTGAATTCTCTGGGACTAAAATTTCGTTATTTTACTTGATTTTTCTTAACCACCCTGTATACGCTGCAGACCTACAGGCTGAAATTAATTTTATTTTCTGCAACTTGAAATCATATTATTATTTAATATGAATTTTCATCACAAAATCTCATTTAAAAATTTTTTTTTGCAGTTTAAGTCAATATCTCTAACTCATGTGAAGTAGTTTATTCAAATATAACCTATAAGGTTATGTGCATCTTAAGCATCTGATGAAAAGGGTCTGACGGCGGATTAATGAGAGTAAACAAGACTAGACATTTACATATTATGATGCCAAAACCAGGGAATGTTATGAAAACGAAGGATACTATTATGTGCCTTCCAATTCTACTTTTCTTCCCTATGTCAAATTCTGACGAATCGAAATCCCTAATGTTAGTTTGATTCTGAATTATTGTGAATTTTCTGAAAATTATATTCATTTTCATTTCCATTCTCTGAAACCAAATAATGGGAATGCTCCCATGTAGATGATTCTCTTACTGTTGATCTCAAATCATTTCGTGTTTTGATAAACAAAAATCTATCAAAAATGTTCCCAAAACGAAAAATCAACAGGAATAATTTCAAAACATAAAATGATCTGACCTCACTTATTAGCTATTCTTGTCTCTAACTAATTCTGACAATACCACCTTGAAATTTCATGAAGAAATCGATTCAAAGATGCAACAAAAACTAACCACTTTGAAGTACAAAAATAAAAAATTATATTTACAACATTCCCAATGGAAGCAAGATTTTTAATCGAAGAAAAGAAAGAATTCATGGAAACAAAAACAACGTTTAAAATAAAGAAACTATTAGGTCACACATGGCGGATCATTTTTGCTCCAATACTGGATCTCACATGATGAATTGGAATATCACCAAGGTTCTGATATTGCATCGTTATCACAATGAAAGAAAAATTCAAGAGTCCCCTTTTATAGTGGAGGTCAAAGATAATAATCTGGTCTTTCAAAGATTGAATTATAGTTATTTCTCTAATTCAAGATCGTAACGAGTTCATTACAGTATTAAAGGTAGTGCTGTAGTGAATCACACTACAGCATTGTTTTCAGTTATATTTTTCGTTTTGTGGTTGTCAGTACTGACCTCCGATCGAATCAAATCAATTCAAATTCTATAATCTGTCATATTTCGTAAGTCACACCAACTGCCAAGATACAAAACAAAAGATCAGAATTTTTATCTGAATTTCGGTTATTTCATAAAACTTGACTGACATAGAGTTATACAGGGTGTACCAAGTTCGACGGCCTATTAGGCGTTCCTGGAGAACTGGACCTATTTGAAATCTGAAAATTGGGATTATATTATTGTTTGACATTATATACCGATCTAAAATATTCTTGGAGTCTGACCACTTTCAGTTATACAGGGAGTAAAAAAAAAATTCCAAAAATTCTGAATACATTCGTACTCAAATCGTTGCATTCGTCAAAATACTTTCCAAAATATCGAGAAAAAACTGAAGAAAAAGGGAGATAAATGTATTCGGTATTATGTTTGTTATTCCTAACCTAGATATCGTAAGCACAAACTGTTTTCACATTTTTGAAGGCAAAGACTGTGGAAATATTGTACATTTTCAGAATTTTGAATAACTCGTCACAGAGTGTTCCAAATGTTGGTTCAAAAATTGGGATCAAAATTGGCTCATAACTTTCGGTTTTCAAATTAGAACCCTATTTTTTTATGATTGCGTTGGATTCTGCGAAGAAAAATTATGATAATGTTCCAACATGTTGATGCTCCTAAAATTACTAATTCTTGAATTATTTAGGATTTTCTGTTTCTATTCATGAAATCTTTATTAAAAATGATAAATGAATTCAGAAAAGAGGAAGTCACTAGTGAGTTATTTGAGTAATTTAATGACCAAGGTCATTGTTGATATGAAACAGATTCTATGAATTTGACGGTATGTACGACATGAAATCAGGTAATCCTGAATAACTCAAGAATTATTAATTTTTGGAGCATTAACATGTTGGAACATTATCATCATTTTTCTTCGCACAATCCAACGGAATCATAAAAAAATAGGGTTTTAATTTGAACAACGAAAGTTATGGGTCAATCTTGATCCCAATTTTTGAACCAACATTTGGAACTCCCTGTGGCGGGTTTTTCAAAATTCTGAAAATGTACAATATTTCCACATTCTTCGCCTTCAGAAATGTGAAAACGGTTTGTGCTTACGATATCTAGGTTAGGAATAACAAACAATACCGAATACACTTATCTCCCTTTTTTCTTCAGTTTTTTCTCGATATTTCAGAAAGTATTTTGACGAATGCAACGATTTGAGTACGAATGCATTCAGAATTGCATACTCTATCAAATTAGAAAACAAAAAAACAGAAAAAAAATTTTTGAAATTTTTTTTTCACTCCCTGTATAACTGAAAGTGTTCAGGCTCCAAAAATATCTTAGATCGGTAGATAATGTCAAACAATAATATAATCCCAATTTTCAGATTTCAAATAGGTCCAGTTCTCCAGAAACGCCTAATAGGCCGTCGAACTTGATGGTACACTATGTATATACATTAATTTCTCAAATTCGTTGAATTTTCGTCGAAATGTATGATATAATTCCATAAATATCGCTTAGTGATTTTAGCATTAAAAATATTGATTGGCAGAACTGTTTTCTCTTTCATAAATTTGACAGATCATAAATGAATCCATGTTCCATGTAATCAATAAATATTTCTATGACACAGAATTAGAGAAAAAAGTTTTTCAAGTTTGTTATAATATGTGTGATTCTATTTCAAATTTTCCCTTGAGTGTAAGAAAATATTTCAGAAATAAATGCGATTCAACCATAGAACCATAGAACCGATTCATGAACATCGATAACCACAGATAAAACAAGACATCAAAGCCAGTTTCTGCAAATAAAAAGTGACGTTTCCCTCGATGGTCTGAAAGATAAAGCCTTCAGAAAAAACCGAAATAAACAGGCCCTATGTACATCGTGCCAAATTCAGCAAACGAAAATTGCAAACTAGCTGACAGAAGCACACAAAGAGTCTGAGGTGCTATAGGGAAGAAGAGTTTCTTCGAAAAAAATTTTTACCGATCAGTCGTAGAAACATGATGATATAGGGCTCAATTAACATTGTTCTGTGCGAGGTGGATGTAATGAGCGCGGAAACTAGACAAAAAGGACGAATTTGAGCGTCCAATGGAGCCTAGACTTGCGTGCGAAAATGTCGCGCCCAGTGGCGTGCCTAGGATACGTTTCCTGGACAGAGATAGTTATCGATCGAAATTTGGGAATTTAACAATGTTTTCTCTAATTTTGATGCGAATTCGTTCATTCTGCCACAATTGGGGCAGAATCGTGCGAGAAAATCTAAGAATCACACGGATTTCATGGTTTTATTTAATAATTTCATGTTGGCATCCTGTCACACATTTATTCATCATCTGTCGAATTTATAATCCAGATAACAGTGCTGCAAAATAACATTTTTCAATGGAAAAATTACTAAACGATATTTATGGAAATATTTCTTAATTTCAGTAAAAATGCGTTAAACCAGAGAAAATAATATACAGGGTGGCCATTTGAAAACGAAACAGACGAGATTACAGGCGAAATAAATTTTTCCGATAGAAATGCTCGCACAGGTCGATTTCTGTTTCGAGGGGGACAACTTAAGATGTAGGTTACGGACGCATAGCGCTTCAACCCTTGCTACTACAACCCTCACCCCCAATTTTTGAATAGGAAAAATGGGGTGAGTGATACCTCATTTGAAAGGTTTTTCACAAAAAAGCACTACAAATGCCATGAAAACACCTCTTCATTTTCAAATGCTTAGTCAAGAATATTTCGAGAACTAGTGCATAAAATGAAAAAACAATTAATTACTGTAGTATAAAAATACCTTTCAAATGAGGTATCACTCACCCCATCTTCCCTATTCAAAAATTGGGGGTGAGGGTTGTAGTAGCAAGGGTTGAAGCGCTATGCGTCCGTAACCTACATCTTAAGTTGTCCCCCTCGAAACAGAAATCGACCTGTCCGAGCATTTCTATCGAAAAAATTTATTTCGTCTGTAATCTCGTCTGTTTCGTTTTCAAATGGCCACCCTGTATATTACTCGTACATAAGACCCATTCTAACACTCGTTCATTCGAAAACTCACCATTTCCTGGCTCGATTTTGAATTTTTAAATTGTGTAAGAATGAGTTCATTACAGTACTAAAAGTAGTGCTGTAATGAAACTCATTACAGCATTGTTTTCAGTTACATATTTCGTTTTTTGGTTGTCAGTAGTGAACTCAGATCCTATAAATTTTCAAATCAAATCAATTTAAATTCCGTAATCTGTCAAATTTCGTAAGTCACACCAACTGCCAAGATACAATACAAAAGTCACCTATCTGAATTTTTATTCAAATTTGCAGAATATTTCACTAAACATGACTGAAATAGAGAAAATATCGTTTAATACTCGTTGCAGAAGGCAATTTCAACACTCATTTCGCATTCGTGTTGGAATAGGAGCTCATTCTGCAACTTGTTTTAGAATATACTATTATGATACAAGTACAGAAGGCATTGATATTCTTACACGAGTTCAAAATTCAAAAACGGGCCATTCTGAACGTATCAACCGTGTCAAAAAACGTTGACCTCTCAGTTTATTTTTTACACAGTTTGAGTGCCTCATAAAAGTTGTGACTACTCTAAGCCATCAATTATATTGGATTGAGAAGGTCTTGAGGCCGTCTTAAATATTTATAATATAAAACGAACTTTAATTTTGACGTGTTGCTTTTGATTTGTGATAAAGCGTGAATCAATAATTGTTATTCGAGCTGCGATTTATATGGCTGTGATTGAATCACCATGAAAACATTTTCACCACCTCTTGAGGAGTATAATTTCGAAATAGCTATTTATGGGATGAGTGTTAGAGGTGTCGTTTTATTTTGTGAGTGAAATGAGCGGAGCGAATTGAACAATTTCATGAACAAAATAAAATCACTTTCAACACAAATACTATACAATGTTTTTGTACAACTGCCCTATTTTGATAATGAAATGGGCGAATTTGCAATGACAATAAACTTCAAAATGCATTTTATTATTCAAATAATTCAATATTATTCAAAAAATCGCAAATTCTCACTCGTGAACAAGTTGAAAAGTTTATAAAGGAGGCACCAGATGAGAAATACTTGATGGTTAAGGTTGCAACCATTTTCGGATTATTTGGAGCCTGTCGACGTGAAGAATTGTGTAATTTATCAGTGGAAGACATCGAAATAACAAATAAATCATTGATTATACAACTTACAAATACAAAAACGAAAGTCAGTCGTTCTTTCAGTATTATTGGGGAGTGAGTAGACTATTTTCATAAGTTCTTTGCACTGCACCCTTCTGTCATCAAACATCACCGTTTTTTCCTGAAATACATTAATAATAAATTCACTGCCAATCTAGTTGGTATTATTACATTTGGGAAAAATTCCATCTATTGTTGCCGAATTCCTCAAACTGCCAGAACCAAAGCAATATACAGGACACTGCTTTCGAAGATTCTCCGCTTCATTGCTAGCAGAATTAGGAGCAAATATTACGAATATAAAAAAACATGGTGGATGGAAGTCTACGACGGTAGCCGAGGGCTATGTTGATCATTCCATGGCATATAGAAATGTCATTGCTGAAAAAATTCCCCCAACCTCAACAGATTTTGGATCATCATTCAATATTGTACTTCCGGTTTCTACAAATACTGATGGTGCTGAGGATTCAAATAATGTGTTGCGAAGCTCCCTTACGTCACAGGGCATTAATGTTAGTAATTGTTTTAGTTTTACGATTAATAGTGATGTTCATAAGTAATTATTGTTAAATATTGGTAATAAAAATTTGCAATTGCTGAATTTCTTCATCATCATAAGAAAATGGGGTGCTAAAAGTATTTTTAACACTAATGTTGAAAATATTTTCAACACTCTTCCACGTAAATAATCAATTTTAACATTTTTTACTGTCATTAGAAGTGTCACTTTCAATGGCAGTTGTACAAAAATGATTTCACAGCGATTTTCTCGAAGATTTCTTACTTTTCAAAACGATTGAATACGATATCCCTAACTCTTGTGGAGCATTCATGAAAAGTCATGAAAGTGTATGTATATTCCTGTGTTAACATTTCCTTGAAGAGCAACAGCTAGTATAGTGGACTGTTTTAAGCACTTTTTGCACTCATCACGATGAATCAATCCATTGTCATGTCATTTATCATCAAAATAAATCTTTTAATTCAGGTACTTCAAGATCAGCAATACTGATTTTCAGAAAACATGAAAATACAACAGAAGAGCAATAGCTAACACAACAGGTAGTATAGTGGACTGTTTTCAGCACTTTTTGCACTCATCATGATGAATCAATCCATTGTCATATCGTTTATCATCAAAATAAATCTTTTGATTCAGGTACTTCAAGATAAGCAATACTGATTTTCAGAAAACACAAAAAATACACAAGAAGAGCAATAGCTATCACAACAGGTAGTATAGTGGACTGTTTTCAGCACTTTTTGCACTCATCATGATGAATCAATCCATTGCCATGTCATTTATTATCGAAATGAATCTTTTGATTCAGGTACTTCAAGATAAGCAATAATGATTTTCAAAAAACACAAAAAATACACAAGAAGAGCAATAGCTATCACAACAGGTAGTAAGTGGACTGTTTACAGCACTTTTTGCACTCATCATGATGAATCAATCCATTGTCATGTCATTTATCATCAAAATAAATTTTTTAATACAGGTACGTCAAGATTAGCAATACTGATTTTCAGAAAACACAAAAATACACAAGAAGAGCAATAGCTAACACAACAGGTGGTAAGTGGACTGTTTTCAGCACTTTTTGCACTCATCATGATGAATCAATCCATTGTCATGTCATTTATCATCAAAATAAATCTTTTAATTCAGGTACTTCAAGATTAGCAATAATGATTTTCAAAAAACACAAAAAATACACAAGAAGAGCCATAGCTATCACAACAGGTAGTATAGTGGACTGTTTTCAGCACTTTTTGCGCTCATCATGATGAATCAATCCATTGTCATGTCATTTATCATCAAAATAAATCTTTTAATTCAGGTACTTCAAGATTAGCAATAATGATTTTCAGGAAACACAAAAATACACAAGAAGAGCAATAGCTAACACAACAGGTGGTAAGTGGACTGTTTTCAGCACTTTTTGCACTCATCATGATGAATCAATCCATTGTCATGTCATTTATCATCAAAATAAATCTTTTTTTATTCAGGTACTTCAAGATTAGCAATAATGATTTTCAGAAAACACAAAAAATACACAAGAAGAGCAATAGCTATCACAACAGGTAGTATAGTGGACTGTTTTCAGCACTTTTTGCACTCATCATGATGAATCAATCCATTGTCATGTAATTTATCATCAAAATAAATCTTTTAATTCAGGTACTTCAAGATTAGCAATAATGATTTTCAAAAAACACAAAAAATACACAAGAAGAGCCATAGCTATCACAACAGGTAGTATAGTGGACTGTTTTCAGCACTTTTTGCGCTCATCATGATGAATCAATCCATTGTCATGTCATTTATCATCAAAATAAATCTTTTAATTCAGGTACTTCAAGATTAGCAATAATGATTTTCAGGAAACACAAAAATACACAAGAAGAGCAATAGCTAACACAACAGGTGGTAAGTGGACTGTTTTCAGCACTTTTTGCACTCATCATGATGAATCAATCCATTGTCATGTCATTTATCATCAAAATAAATCTTTTTTTATTCAGGTACTTCAAGATTAGCAATAATGATTTTCAGAAAACACAAAAAATACACAAGAAGAGCAATAGCTATCACAACAGGTAGTATAGTGGACTGTTTTCAGCACTTTTTGCACTCATCATGATGAATCAATCCATTGTCATGTAATTTATCATCAAAATAAATCTTTTAATTCAGGTACTTCAAGATTAGCAATAATGATTTTCAAAAAACACAAAAAATACACAAGAAGAGCCATAGCTATCACAACAGGTAGTATAGTGGACTGTTTTCAGCACTTTTTGCGCTCATCATGATGAATCAATCCATTGTCATGTCATTTATCATCAAAATAAATCTTTTAATTCAGGTACTTCAAGATTAGCAATAATGATTTTCAAAAAACACAAAAAATACACAAGAAGAGCCATAGCTATCACAACAGGTAGTATAGTGGACTGTTTTCAGCACTGTTTGCACTCATCATGATGAATTAATCCATTGTCATGTCATTTATCATCAAAATAAATCTTTTAATTCAGGTACTTCAAGATTAGCAATAATGATTTTCAGAAAACACAAAAATACACAAGAAGAGCAATAGCTAACACAACAGGTGGTAAGTGGACTGTTTTCAGCACTTTTTGCACTCATCATGATGAATCAATCCATTGTCATGTCATTTATCATCAAAATAAATCTTTTTTTATTCAGGTACTTCAAGATTAGCAATAATGATTTTCAGAAAACACAAAAAATACACAAGAAGAGCAATAGCTATCACAACAGGTAGTATAGTGGACTGTTTTCAGCACTTTTTGCACTCATCATGATGAATCAATCCATTGTCATGTAATTTATCATCAAAATAAATCTTTTAATTCAGGTACTTCAAGATTAGCAATAATGATTTTCAAAAAACACAAAAAATACACAAGAAGAGCCATAGCTATCACAACAGGTAGTATAGTGGACTGTTTTCAGCACTTTTTGCGCTCATCATGATGAATCAATCCATTGTCATGTCATTTATCATCAAAATAAATCTTTTAATTCAGGTACTTCAAGATTAGCAATAATGATTTTCAGGAAACACAAAAATACACAAGAAGAGCAATAGCTAACACAACAGGTAGTAAGTGGACTGTTTTCAGCACTGTTTGCACTCATCATGATGAATCAATCCATTGTCATGTCATTTATCATCAAAATAAATCTTTTAATTCAGGTACTTCAAGATTAGCAATAATGATTTTCAGGAAACACAAAAAATCACAAGAAGAGCAATAGCTAACACAACAGGTAGTAAGTGGACTGTTTTCAGCACTGTTTGCACTCATCATGATGAATCAATCCATTGTCATGTCATTTATTATCGAAATGAATCTTTTAATTCAGGTACTTCAAGATAAGCAATACTGATTTTCAGAAAACACAAAAAATACACAAGAAGAGCAATAGCTATCACAACAGGTAGTAAGTGGTCTGTTTTCAGTACTTTTTGCACTCATCATGATGAATCAATCCATTGTCATGTCATTTATCATCGAAATAAATCTTTTAATTCAGGTACTTCAAGATTAGAAATAATGAAGAAAATCAGTAATAATTCATGTTCTTCGGTTTACTCACGTTAACATTGAATTATCATCAAACAGTGATTGCAAGACCAAGGCTTATTGTCAGACGTCACAACTCATTTTGTGAAAATTAAGTCACGATGCATGTGTTTAATTTTTTTACCAAACCCGATTTTCCCTTTCGGCTCCTCAAACGAGCTTAAATTAATAGCGAACCCACCCCATCTCATTACGAAATAGTAAACATTCTCAAGCAAAGATTAAATTTCATAATTCCCAAATCCGAACCATCCTCAAAGTCACACTTGACAAATCGGTCTCACCTACTTTTCACCATTTTCGTGACACCTTATAAATGGGGTGTCTTGCGGGGATTACAGCCCCCCAACGTTCGGCGCCGATGCTCAGGGCCTCCCAGACTAATCCATTAGGGTTCCGTCGTCGGAATTAACTCCGATAAATATCGGGCAAAGTCCGTGTTTCGAATAGGTCGTGAATGTTCCTTTTCCGCCGAAAAGATCGATATTTTGGCATTTCGTGAGGGGTTTTCACATGTGTGTGCGGGGTTTAGGGCACGAGGGGGTGCAGATAAGGAACTCGCGTGTTTTGAAGGGGTGCGAAATGTGTACGGACGTCTGGGGGTGTTTGTTTCGCCGGACTGAAGCTAACAGGTTCTCAGTTGGGAAATATATTGCTCCACAAGTTGTTTTATATTTGACTAGCTGCCAAAATAGGTTATTATACAGTGTGTCCAAAAAGGGTAGGGGGTATTTGTATCTGCGCTGACCAAGCAATGGAGAGGTTTGGAAGGGTAGCGTATTCATAGGTT
Source organism: Hippodamia convergens (assembly GCA_038502775.1). Lineage (NCBI taxonomy): Eukaryota > Metazoa > Arthropoda > Insecta > Coleoptera > Coccinellidae > Hippodamia > Hippodamia convergens. Next base: position 4,270,007 of record CM076609.1, read on the forward strand.
GTCACTCTACTCTTTGAAGATTTTTTTAACGATGGCTCTTACCTGGAGAAGCATCGCGCTTATGCATACGTGCCTATTATCGCAATGGTGACTCGATAGTAAAGGCTGAACGTTTATATCGTGCAGAATTTAAACTGCCGCTTCTGGGCCAACGAAAATCCAAAACAGAAACATGAACGAACTCTACATAGCCCTAAGGTTATTGATTGGGCTTTCATGTCTGGTGAAGACATGGTTGGCCCATATTTTTTTGAAGACCGACGAAGGCGAGCACTTACAGTGAACGGTATTGCGATATGTTAAGAAACTTTTTGGTTCCAGAGCTGAAAGAGTTTGAGGGTTTTAATGTAGAAACGTGGATTCAACAAGATTGTGCCACCTACCACACCTCCAACTAATCACTTGAGCTTGGGACAACTATTTCATATGTTCTATAGTCTCCTCATTTTCCCCACACTCACAACTAGGGCTCTCAACCGAATTCCATCGGAAAAGCAAGCTGTTGCATCGTCCATGACCTGTTCTAATACGATTTACAACAGACCATATTCTCTTGGGAAGGTCAAAACCAGGAACTCTGTTGGAAGGATCAGAAATAAGATCTTCATTGAAAGAATTGGATACATTCCATTCAGATTGCCAAATTTCTTTGTCGCTTCTATTCATATCAACCAGAAAATTTGACCAAAAAGGTTTACGCGACTTTAATCTCGGGACCTTATTATCTGGAATATAGGTGAGCATGGGAAATGAATTTGAAAAGGAATTGAATTTGTTTCAAAAATTTAAAGCTGTTGTCTCTTTGCGAATATGGGGAGGGACAATATTTGAGAGGACTGGTAACCAAGGAGTAGACTTGATAGTACCAGTTATAATCCTCATAGAAAAGTTTAGTTGGCCATCAATCTTTTTTACATGAACACTGTTCAACCAAACAGGGCAACAATATTCAGCAGCAGAAAAAACCAAAGCAAGCGCTGCCGTACGAAGTATTGTTGCATCAGCGCCCCATGAGGCTTGTTTCTAAAGAATATTGTTTCGAGTTTTGAGCTTCAAACGCAGATCATCTAAATAGGCGTTGAAATTTAGAGAGGAATCAAGTTTTATTCCCAGGAGCTAAGATTGAAATTATGTTTTAATGGAGAAGAACCAAAAGTTACACTCAATTTTCTATATTTCTGATGATTATTCAAATGAAAACCCAAAACCTCGGTTTTATTTTCATTCGCCGCTTTAAAAAATAATTTTTCATTATATCCATATCTGCGGAAGAGGTACTTTCTATTGTTTGAAAATTAGAATGATGAAAAGCCAGAGCAATATCATCTGCATAAATAAATTTCTCCGAAGAAGTAGTTGGAATGTCACACAAATATAAATTGAATAGAAGAGGTGCTAAAACTGAACCTTATGGAAGACCATTATTCAAAGTTTCGAAATTACTACTATTATTATCGACAAAAACTCGGAACCTTCTGTCGGATAACATATTTTCCAATAGTCTAACCATTTTTTCACATTTTAAATGATTATAGAGTTTATAACTTAATCCATCTTTCCATACTGTATCATATGCAGCTGATAAATCCACAAATGCTGTCCTGTTTTTAAGTTTTTATTGAACCCTTATTCAATAAATGTTGTGAGGCTAAGAACCTGATCGCAACAATTCCTGTTTTCCTGAAACCATCCTGACAGTTCTCTAATGATTCTTCAATAGTTGATTCTATTCTAAATAGAAGCAATCTTTCTAAAATTTTGTGATGACTGGGGGACATGATTTGGGATACAAAGCTTGTTTCTACTAGCAACCCTCTGGAGAGGATTGCAACCCCATCAGGAATTTGAATAGGGAAAGTGGGTAGTTTTGTAGTACAAATGTATGCATGGATTCAAATTTGTATGAACCTGAAGTTTGTGTTCTTATAAAGTGGATACTCACAAAGTTACAGAGGGTGTTTTTTTATGGATAAATTTTGATGAACGATTGTACCGCTGTATGCAATCTAATGACGAGTACTCTGAGCATTTGCGGTGAAATTTTACGAATACTGGTTGGTTGAAAATATTTATAAGAATGTAAATCAATTCTTATTTCTTTCTTCAATAAATAGACGGTTTGATGTCTTCAATCTGAAAGATTTATTTTCTTTAGTTGAAAATATAACAAATAAACTCTGATATCTTAAAATAATAATTTACGAACCTGAAAGAAATCAAAAACAATGCTATTCCTTCGAGTTCTCAATTTACAATATTTGAAATACGTAATGACATTAATTAACAACTGACAAATCAAGGCATTCTCTAAGTTTAAATCAAATGAAAAGTAGAACGGAAAACGGAAAGTATTTTTTAAAAAGAAATGACACTTTTCATTTTTACAAATCAATTTTGGAATTATAGATGAATTCAAAATAGTAATCATCGAAATGAAAACGATTTTCAATTCCCAGGCTCAGAGATCTTTTATCATGAGGTTGGAGATATAATATTTGATTTTGTGACTGAGATGAGAGATATACCGGTTTCAGCCTTGTTTGGCATCATCAGTATTCCATACACCCCAGGGACAAAATCTTCAAAAAACTCCGATGTTAAAAGCAATTAGATGTGATGTACTAATTAGAAATTACAAAGCAGTGACATCCAATTGCGTCAAAATGGAGTTTCACATCTCCAATCAATCACATGCTGAAAAGAACTGCGTACATCCTCTTTCACTTCATGCGAGATTTTATCAGTGGCCCCAAATCAGTGCCCTCATGCAAGTTTCTCCTAGTTTTTTTCTAGCATGTGATTGGAGATGGATCTTCATTTTGACGCAATTGGATGTCACTGCTTTGTAATATCTAGTCAGTACATCACACCTTATTGCTTTAAATATCGAAGTTTTCATGAAGATTTTGTCCCTGAGGTGTATGGGATACTGATGATGCCAAATAAGGCTGAAATAGGTATATCTCTCATTTCAGTGACGCGATCTAATATGAATTCTCCAACCTCATGATAAAAGATCTCTGAGCCTGGGAATTGAAAATGGTATTCATTTCGATGATTACTATTTTGAATTCATCTATGTTTCAAAAATATTCTCGGTGTGGCCTCCGTAAAGGCTAAGAATTTTTTTTGTTTTCCGTTTTATTCCTTTTCTTAAAAATTTGAATCAAGACATACATTTGTACTACAAAACTACCCACTTTCCCCATTTAAATTCCTGATGGGGTTGCAACCCTCTCCAGGGGGTTGCTAGTATCCCAGATCATGTCCCCCTGCCATCCAAATTCGACCTGTCTGAGTCCTTTTTCAAATTCTGATTCCTTGTTGAGTTATTGAGGGCGGATACCCTTAAATTTTAAATGAGGCACCCTGTATAGACGGGTAGTCTCAATCAGTACCATAAGGAGACGGTTGCATTCCTCAAATTTAAGGACAAGAAATTTATATCTAGCCTTTAGACATACTGACCCCGTTTTTCATTTTCCGATATAAACTGACAATTCATAAAAACCAGGAAAATTTCTCCTTAACAGAATTGATGATTTCATTTTACAATTAATGTCGGCATCCTATTCAATTTCGCTTCAGTTAGTTCAACTGATAAACTACCGAGCAGTTCCCACTATCTGAAATTGCTTCTATGCTTTCGTCGCTCCATTAAAAACCCATAACTCATTTGTTAATTTCGCCTGGGACAGTCCTGATTCGATAAATCATAATGCTTAATACCTAATCTTCATATACCCCTCATCCAGCCTGTACACTAAAATGGAAATAATGTAACTTTATTAGCTGATAAAGATATGGTGGAGCTGGGGATTTGGACGCGATGCCCTAAACGTATAGTAATAACTTTCGGTGTCACCTAATCTGATAATGCATTATACAAACTCGAAAAGCACTAATAAAATTCCCTGTTTTTTCTATCGATAGAAGATCTCGTAAATACTGTTCGGAAGATTCGAGATAAGGTGGACTGAAACGTTGTTTGTTACCCCGCTCGCATGCATAATTCATTCTGAAAATTTGTAATGTGGCGGAGCACAGACATAAAATAATGATAGTTTCCGGATACTCATCTCGTTTAAATGTCAATAGCTCATTATTGTTTTTTGTAAGACCTATTTTATTTCATTGAGTTCGGGGAAAAATTGAAATCCAATAAACAGATTCATCGTTAAAATGAGTTATCACCAATATAGCCGAAATTCTCAATCTAATATAAAAAAAACAGAACAAAACAATAATAAGGTGTAAAACTTTGCCGATGAGTGTTGGAATTGCCTTCTGCGACGAGAATTAGACGATATTTTCTCTATTTCAGTCAAGTTTTGTGAAATACTCTCGAAATTCAAATAAAAATTCAGGTTAGTGACTTTTATACACTGCTCAAAAAATTAACTCACATTATGGAAATCTCAAATTTATTCTACAACTGGAGGTGTTCTCAATGATAATTATTTTTATCAGAATTATGCATGCATATATTATCCACTTTCAACGTTTTTCTTCAATACAGATGTTTTTTCTCAGCAGGAATAAAAAAAGATGATATTATCAGATTTTGAATGTATTGGCTCCATTCTAAAATCAATTGTTCTCGATCAATTCTAGTGATCAATAGTTTTTCTCTCGTTTGATTGTCTACACTCGATCGCTATGCAACGCGAAACACGCAATTTGACCCAAGAGGAATGTGCCCAAGCGGTAGTTTTGCGAGAATAAGGGTGGACATACACAAGAATTGCAGAAAGGTTTCCCATACAAGTGTTTCCGGAATGTTGCAGCGATTCAGGGTGACAGGTATGAATGTCCCAAGACCAGGACAGGGTAGACCACGGGTAACAACTGCCATTCAAGAACGTTACTTGAGAGTTTCTTCGTTGAGACAACAGCTTTCAACCGCTCGCCTCCTTCAAAGTCAGTTTGAGTAAACTCATGGGGTGCAAATTAGCACTCGTTGATAATGGAGCTGTGAATGCTGATAAGTATATAAGGAACATTCTTGAAGAGTATGTAGTGCCATTTGCCCCATACATTGGTGAAAATTTAATTTTTATGGACGCTAATGCCAGACCCCATCGTGCGCGCATCGTTCAGGAGTACCTTGAAGAGGTTGAAGTCTCTCGAATGAAATGGCCAGCAGGAAGTCCAGATCTCAATCCCATTGAGCAGGTTTGGGACAACCTCAATAGAAGGCTGAGAAGTTCAGATAATCATCCAGCTTCTCTTAATGACTTAGTAATCCAACTCGGAGAAATCTCGGAAGGATTAGATCAGAACATTTTAAGATCACCCATTTTGAGTATGAACCGTCGTTGCCGAGTTGTAATTAACGCATGGGGTGGAAGTACCAAGTATTAAATCACTTATCAGCATTTCAGTATTTTGAAAATTGTTCATTTCTTTTCTTTCACATAAGATTCGGTGAAATCCTGAATTTTTCTTCCATTTAATGTGTCTTGTTTCGTTCAAAACCTTCCCGAGAGAACATGAAAAATAAGTTATAAAGTCAATGTAGAGTTAACTTTCATTAAAATTGAGATTTTTCAGAATGTACTATTTCGTTATTATTTTTTAATGGAGGTTTTGACTTTTCACATTGACATTGAACAGTGAGTACATCATCAGAATGAGTATAACCATATTTAACAGGAAGTATTCCATGCGAGATGAAACAATAGCAAGAACAGTTGGGATATATTCCAGAGGATAATTTTAGCACGACGTGAACTTCAGTGATATTTCCATCTGAACTTGCCGTGTCTACCAATCCATGATACATTATCACGAATATTCTCCAGAAGTAATAAAAATCCCTTGGAGCGTTTCCAATTCAAACACCATCATCTTCATAATATATTTATAAATCGAAATAAGTGAATAATGTAATAAATCAATGTCAAAGTGACAAGTACCCCAATATTAATTTTCTGTGACCGCTATGACTTCCCCAAGAACTTCCGTGGTCTCGATTTGCATAGAAAAAGGAAGTGTCAATTGCAAGATGACACCGAGGCTTAACTGGACTGGAAACTTAATTAATTTGAACGTTAAACGGGACCAATTGATTCTCCCAATCCGACGAAGATGCTGTGATTTTCAGAGGGATTTTAAGGAATTATACGAGAGGAATCTTTGAGAGTTTTTATGGTCATCGAAGAATATCCAATTTTGAAAGGAAATTTTTGTGATTGCGTTCATTCACATCATGTTAACCTACAATTCTACTCGAATACGAGAAAGTAAAAAACTGTCAGTGCAATGTATCATTTGAGGATGTGAAATTGAAATTAGTGAAATTCTGTCCTATCTTTTTATAAGTTCTATACATTAATAAATATTGAATAATATTTATTGAATTGCTAAGTTGTAATAACCTGTAAAGTTTTGTGAAATACTTTCGAAATTCAATAAAAATTCAGTTTAGTGACTTTTGTATTGTATCTTGACAGTTGGTGTGACACACGAAATTTGACAGATTACGGAATTTGAATTGATTTGATTTGAAAATTGAGAGCAAAGATTATAGAGTTAGAAAGATAGGAAACGCCCTTACATCTATGGTACTAAAATCCGACTACGATTTTTGGCTAGTTTCTTACTTGTGACACCTAGATGGCGCTGAAAACATAATCCAGTACAGAAAACTATTTTAATAGGCGCGAAATTCGAATTATACTTTTCATAAATTCCCATTAAAATGAGTATTCATTGTCGAGCTTTTAGAGAAACATCCTGATGGACAAAACAAAAGCAGGAGCTGTTTTTTGATCAGGATTATAGTTTCCATCTACACATTGTTTTGAATCAAATGAAATACGCTTCTGGATTCTTTATATGTTTATTTGAAATGATTGTGTAAAATCAACTACAATACAATAATTATGAAATTGAGAACATTTCAAGAATTTGTTCACATAGGTATTAGAGCATTATTATAACAATTTCAAGAGTTTATTCATACGGTGAACTGTCGATAAATCGAACATCGATAAGTCAAACAGTTGTTCTGGACCCGATTCATACATATCTTACCCAGTGTATTTTCACCTCAATGAGTCTAGAGGGTCTAGTAGATGAGTCGAACTGCTGGAAGGGTCGTCAAGAGAACCACCACCTCTATGAGTCGTTCTTCTGATCATCACATAGCCTCTATGAGTGGAACTTTTTGATCTAATATATATATATATTCTTATGAAAATAGAGAGCTAAAATAATACAATAAATGTTGAAACAAAAAGTACCTAAGCTTTTAGAGAAACTCTATAATCTTTCATTGATCTAATGAATGAGACCGAAGAAAATTCGGTTCGCAAACAAATTATCCAGAACAATATATTTTTGCCCCGAAAACTCTATCCTTTTGCCAGCACTGAAAATAAAAAGCAATGAACAAGACAGTTACATGATACGAGTTTCAAAACTTACATTTCCATTCTCTTTGATAATGAAAAGAATGCACATTCAAGATTATTATTTCTGCAATTAATCACCATGCATTTCGAATGTCGGCCAGTTTTTAACACAAAATTTATAACAGAAAAACACACAAACCAAGATTATGGAGTGAGCTAGGTGGTACTCTTGTAGATTTCGAGTTATTTCAGTGGAAAATACGCGAGAAAATACAATCATCATTCAGCAAAAATATTTATTCAAGTTTTTCTTTCAAAAATGACAACAGCCTACTAATAATCTCTATATAATCTATGCCAAATGGACCATAATTGAATATTTTAACCATAACCCGATTACTTTTGAAAAACAGATGTCGCTGACATCACTGTAGTCGCTTCGTTTCCCATCTTTATATTCTATAATCTTTGATTGAGAGGATCTGAGGTCAGTACTGACAACCACAAAACGAAAAATATAACTGAAAACAATGCTGTAATGATTTTCATCACAGCACTACTTTTATTAGTACTGTAATAAATTAATCACGATACTGAAATAGAAAAATAATTTCCTATTTACTGACAGTAAAAAGAAATAAAGCAGTAACTTTCAAGACCTGCTGAAGTCGATAATTCTTGAACGGAGTGTATAAAATAAGGGGTGATTGCCTCAAGCTATATTCAAATTTCTTGACAGATTTGAAGGAAACGTTCCCTATATTATTATGTCTATGCAAGCTTTAATGATTTAACACAGAAAGGCATTACAAAAGTCTATGATCCATCGACTATTCCATAGCATATTGATTTCGCGATCACAAGGAAGCAATCGATGGATTAGTGACAATTATTATTGATCTGATCAAACACGAGCATTTCCACGTAATCAACCGGTAATTGATCTAGGAGTCTACGTAACACTTGTGTATTGAATACAAATCGTACACGATAATACTATCATGTCGAGACATTCTGCACGTATTTGAAATAATCGATTCGTCAAATTGTCTTTCATAGAATGTAGGGACGAAGTCACAGACGTGAGATTTATGACAGATACGTCACAAGCTCACTTTCGTTTGAAAAAAATTCTGTTTCACTGTTTTCTCTAGAGTAATTTCGGAAATTATGCAGCAAACATATAATTTAATACCAAATCCCTTTTTACGTTATGCATATATACGGCAATTTCCAAGAACCCCAGGCTATTCTCTCGAATTCACCATTTTTCTTGTATAATTCGGAGGACCCTGCCTTGCCGATGGTGAATCAACGATAAAAAAGCTCCCGTGGCTTGACCAAACAAGATGATTGAGATATCATCTTCAATGACCGCATAGAGGATGATAAGGTGTCATCCCCCCAGGTTCTGTGGTTTCTTCGGCAGCTCGCGCTATAATCAGAGACTGGAGAGCAGCAATCACACATCTCTTAACAGTCTTCTATGTCAGTCATGCCAGTGCGGATGTAGGTTCAAGTTCGTGATCGTTAGCATTGATCGCACGCACTTTCGTAATTTGAACATCGATAAAGTGAGTTTTTTTAAGTTTATAGTTTTGGTGAGCATAGAGTATTCATTATTGATGAGGACTACTAGAGATTTTATCTGGATCTTTGATTAAATTTTCGCGATTAGGTATGGAAAATGAATGGAGATAATTGGTTTATTATCTGGTAATCTTCAATGATCGAATGTGGAATCATTTTTTGATTTTTCTATTGAAATGTTATGTCATCGAAGGTGGTACTACTTATGACAAAATAGGATTTCATAGATAAAAATTATCGATGAGTTGCAATAAGGATATCGAGAGATATATCGAAAATTTAGAGGACAAATGGGAAAAAGTTGACAATGAAAACGAAGTTTTTCAATTTCATAAAAATCCATTTTATACTAGCTGCATTATGTTTTTTACGGAATCCATTAGAATGATTCTGATCTGTTTCAAAGAAACAACGATATATTTTGTACTATAGAAAAACGATGAATGAAAAAGTGAGTAAGAAGAAGATGACAACTTTTGTACTATACTTTTTGAAATAATTCAAATTTTAAATTGATAAATTTATGTCCAAAATTCAAATCATAGAGTTTTTCGTTTTTTATTTTTATTCTTTACGAGAAACTTTTTTTTTACGAAATTTGGTCAAAACTTACCTTTTTTTCTGCCTGAGAAGAATTTGTTTCATTATCTCAACTTTATTTTGACTTAATATCGAAAAAAATAGCCGCATTTTCAATCGAAATATATATTATTGAAAATCTGTTGTTCTGGGTCTTTTTATTCGTTGAAATTTCCACTTCCTGATAGTATACAGAAAATAGACAGTAGTATGGTGAATGTTCTCAGATAATGACGAATGTTTCTGCAGCTTTGACAGAAGGTTTACAGTGTGAAATTGGGCTGCCGAAAACATGGTGTAAAATAAACAAAATTAACCCTTTAATTACTAGGAAAACGAAAGATTACATGTTACAGTTAGTTACAGTTGTTCTAAATATTAAAGATAGGATTTGCAATTTCTAGGAAAATTCAGTATATTTGAGTAAAATTGAGATTGTCCGCTTGAAAACTAGGATGCTTTCACGATATTAGGTCAAAATGGGGTGAAAAAGATATTTGTTTCGTATTTGGGCATGAAATAGAAACTTTTCAAGAAATTTCGTGAAATAAAAAAATTATTAACTCAAAATTAGGTTTTTTTTTAATTTTTCCATGAATTTCAGGGTTTTGTGGAATATGTATTACAAAAGTTGTAGTTCATTTTTGTTATATTCTCTTTCTTTTTCAACGAGTTTCTGTAATTTTCCATCGTTTAAAAAATTATCAACCCTGATCTAATAATTGATTGTTCGTCTCAATGATTCGAAAAATACGAAAAGGATCCAAATAAAAGTTTGCAAAAAGTATATTTAATATATGGTATCAAAGGTTTATGCATCTTATGTATATGCGGATCTCATTTCTAGGAGAATAAAGAAATATTTCAGAAAATGAACACAGATATACGTTTTTACTAAGGAAATGTTCGATTTCTCCTAAACTTGCATGATGACATTTATGGATGACCCCCGTAGTGACAATTCAATCGACCAGTTTTCTACCTCATATCACCGATACGACCTGTTCGAAAGTTGGATAAAATTATAAAACAATGAGCCATTGAAGACTTCACTTCGCATAATCAATTAAAAAGTTATCTATCGTATGATTTTCAATTTCAAAGTGACACATCGTTTAGAATTACGTGCCAATCGAATTAAATGACGTTCCTGTGAAAAATCGAGGTCCATAGAGTTCACACGAGTATAAATAGTGAGGCAGTCCCGGAAGTTATCTATGGTCCTGTCAGTGAACTTTAACTTGATCCCGAGTTTTATTACAGCAATTAGCACTTGAGCTGACCAAAACAAGGAAACAAGCACCCCGATCTAAATTGAAAATGTTTGTTGTTTTAAGATATCATTAATTAATACTTGTTTAGATCTCGAATTGTCAATTACAACGAACTAAAACAAACTTTCCTATTTCGTGTCACAATTCCTAATTTTCACGGAGAAGTTCGATGAACTCGAATTGCATAAAATCGATCAGAGATAATTCAGTGAAAATCGAGATCACAGATCTGATCTGATCGCGATTAGCATCTCGGATAGATGAACCATCGAAACCAACGTCATTTAAGAGGTAACCGTTATTTGACAGATATCGAACGTGTAATTAAAACTTGGATAGGGGAATTTTTTAATCACATTCATTTACGGTTTCGTCGATTGTTACGAAACAATCTTCGCTGATTTATAGTGCAGTTGAGGTTTAAACCGGTTGGTTCATCCACAGAAATGCCGTATAAGATCATAAAGATGCATGTTTCTAATGTTTGCATTCCCGAAATGTTCTTGATTTCGACATCATTCACTCATACGGAAAAATCGGTGTTGACTTGTTTCTTATCCTCAAGGATACTGATACGTTTTTTCCCTCTGATGATTATGATTCATTTATCTTTTCAATTATTATCGTTGTGAGACGCACTTTTCTAAAAGATACTAATTGTGATTGAATTAATTAATTTATCTCGATTAATTTTTCTTACGCGTCATTAAAAGAACATAGAATCCCTTGTATATCCTTCAATTCTAGATAACTGATTTATGAAAGAATCCTTGTTCTCTTGTGAGATCAATTCTCCTCTGACTTCTTAATTCCAGTAATCTGAGAAAATATTGGATTGACGATTAATTTATTTGAACCCAGCAAGAACCTGTGAATACTTTGATTTTATTTCAAATGATGACAAATAGTTGTGCCTGAATGTTTTTGGATTCAAAGTGATAAGAATTCCGCAAAGTTTTAAAACAGTGGTAGTGAATTTTGGAACAATATACAGGGTGTCCCACCGGGAGTGGCCATTAAAAGTTCGTGGAGAAATGATAATTCGATCACTTATATGCCAAGTAGACCTTCATTTATTATATATTTTTAAATATCAATGGCTTCTACGTGCTCCGAAAATTTAATCAACTTTCTTATTTCCAATGGAACACCCTATGTATTATGACTTTTTAAGATATATCTTCGAATGCCTCATTCATTTTATGTATGTATCTCCCAACTAAAGCTGATTTCGAGTTTTTCACTTTCTTTTGAAAAAAGTTACAAACTGAGGCTTGTAGAACAGTGAGGATTCAATGAAGAAGCAACTGTTTCCATTAGGGCATAGCTAATAATGAAAGTTTAAAAAGTCTATATGTTCTTCTCATGATTGAATAGAAAATAGGAAGAAGTGGTACACAAAAAAAGCATTTATTTTGACCACAAGAAGCTATTGTTAAAATATGCAGGTGTCCCGAATATACCACGTCAAATGAAAATGGAATGTAGATAAGAAAGTGCTCTACTTGATGTGAAAAAATCTTTATTATGAAAGTCTCACAGTTTTCGAGATATTTGATGTTTTATGAAAATGTTAAATTTTTTCACTTCAAATACTCAATCTCATGCTATACGTACAATTTAATATTTTTCGAATAAGTTTTTTTGCGTGAATATAGTTGATTTTTCTTCAATTTATTTACTGAAAAAAGCACCAAATTTCATGCAAGGATTCTGAAAAAATGTTCAACATTTACGTTTTGGAGAAACTGTTTTTTGTACCGAATTCGATCTACAGTTGTGTAAAAAAAGCAGTGGACCTTCTTGGAAAATACGTTAAAAAGTTGCCTATTCCAGAAAGATTTTAAAAAGGTAAAATTCAGGTGATAATCTTCTTCAGAAAAATAGATATTCGAATGTTTAGCGAAAATGGATCGTTTCTATGAAAAACTGATTTTATCATCTGTATTTTACCCTTTCAAAATCCTCACAGAATAGGCAACTTTTCAACGTAATTCATTGAAAGGTCCAGTCTTTTTTTCACACCACCACAGATCGAATTCAGTACAAAAAAACACTTTCTCCAAAACGTGAATGTAAAATTTTATTATCAGAATCCCTGAATGAGATTTTGTGCTCTTTTTCAGTGCATAAATAAAGAAATCATTTAACCATATTCACGCAGAAAAACTGATTAAGGAAGCATTAATTTTTAATTTTAATTTTAATTTTTCAATTTAATTAATTAAATTGTACCTATGGCATGAGAGAAAGTATTTGAAGTGAATAACTTCAACATTTTCATAAAACATCGAATATCTTAAAAACTGTGAGACTTTCATATGAACAAGTTTTCCACATCAGGTAGAGCATATTCTAATCTACATTCCGTTTGACGTGGTCTTTTTGGGACACTCTGTATCCAAGTCAAATACTGACCCTGTATACAGGATGTACTAAATTTGACAGCCAATTAGTCGTTTCTGGAAAACTGGACCTATTTGAAATCTGAAAACGGATATTATGATATTGTTCGACATTGTCTACCGAGCTAGAATATTCTTGAAGCCTGACCACTTTCAGTTATACAGGGAAAGAAAAAAAAATTGGAAAATTTTTTAAAATTTTTTTTATTTCCAATTTCGATGGAGTAATTCAATTCTGAATACACTCGTTTTCAAATCGTTGCATTCGTCTAAATATTTTTCAAAACATCGAGAAAACACTGAAGAAAAAAGAAAGATAAGAGTATTCGGTATTATGTTTGTTATTCCTATTCTAAATATCTTAAGCACAAATCTTTTTCACATTTTTGAAGTCGAATAGTGTGGAAATATTGTACATTTCTACAATTTTGAAAAACTCGCCACAGGGTGTCCAAATATTGGGTCAAAAATTCGGATAAAGATTTGCTCTTAACTTTCGTTTTTCAAATTAGAACCCTTTTTTTATGATTGTGTTGGATTCTGCGAAGACAAATGATGATATTATTTAGCATGTTAATGCTCCTTAAATGAATAATTCTTGAGTTATTTAGGATTTCTTGATTTTATGTTGTACTTAGAGTCAAATTCATAGAATCTAGTTCATATCAACAATGACCTTGGTCATTGAAGATAAATCATTCCAATAATTCACTAGTGATACATATACCTTTATTCTGAATTCATTCATCATTGTTGATATGAAACAGGTTGTATAAATTTGACGCTACGTATATAAGATATAAAATCCGAAAATACTAAATAACTCAAGAATTATTCATTTTAGGAGCATTAACATATATTATAACAAAATCAACGACTTTCTTCTCAGAATCCAACGCAATCTGAAAAATAGGGTTCTGATTCGAAAAACGGAAGTTATGAGCTAATCTTGATCCCAATTTCTGACCAAACATTTAGAACACCTTGTGATGACTTTTTCAAAATTCTACAAATGTAAAATATTTCCACAGTCTTCTACTTCAAAAATGTGAAAACGGTTTGTGCTCAAGATATTTAGAATAGGAATAACAAACATAATACCGAATAGTCTTATCTCCCTTTTTCTTTCAGTTTTTTCCCGATATTTTGAAAAGAATGCAACGATTTGAAAAGTAGAGTATTCAGAATTGAATATTCCATCGAAATTGGAAACAAAAGCTTCAAGAATATTCCAGCTCGGTAGATAATCTCGAACAATAATCTCAATTTTCAGATTTCAAACAGGTCCAGTTCTCCAGAAACTCCTAATAGGCCGTCGAACTTGGTACACCTTGAATACTTCCGAAAACGTGAACGTAAACATCCGCATCAATTCCGTGTACAATTGACCCGTAAAAATCAACCAATTCCCAATAAAAAATCCCGTTAAATCATCATCGATTTTCAGACAACATTCTCCTTCAACTTTCGCATCGAAACTATAATGATTTTATGAACACGACCCTAAAGTGGGTAACAAGTAACAACGTCCCTTCACACCCTGTCGAGATTAAAAAGTGATAATTGGGACCATAGAAAAAATAAAATATTATGTCAAAAGTTGTCCGAGTGTCAAACAAATCATATCGGGCTCTTTCAGGTCCGCTCAAATCTCAAATTTATAGCTGCATGCCCCATTTGTAACGAATTTATTAGAGTTTCATGGTTGGGGTAACACCTTTGCCGAAACGTTTATGGTAGTCATAATTCCTACTGCTGTTTGAGGGGTTCTGAGACACCCTTTCCCCTATTCAAAACGCACTCCACCTTGACGTTTTTATGAACTCTCTTAATTTAGATGGGGACGGTGCTTAAGGAAAACCACAGAAAATGGAGTGGTAATCCCTGTTCCATTGTGACCGGAAACTGACAACTGACAACGATTTACTGGCAATAACGATGATATACGGTTCAGGGACGTGATTCTCGAATTAGAAATTGTAAAATGCGACGGTCACGGACAGTACTAGCATTTTTCAAAAACATTAATTGGCTAATCTATGTTTACCTAAGAATGAGATTATTGGAATTTATACTCCTGCTTGTTTTATTATTTACATTATGACAGTAGTAGACTTTTATATTGAATGTCAATATATAATGTCATAATTAAAAATACTTGTTCCAGTTGATTATTTCTTATGGAATAAACTGTGTACTCTATCTTGCTACTAGACCTACTCATAATCCATGTAATCTGTTATTCATTCCGATCGCACCAGTAGAAAGACAGATGTTTTCTTTGACAACATAGCAAAATTTCCATGGTGATCATTGAGAAATTGAGAATTTACGAAAATAGTACAAGATGATGGTAAAATTGGTAAAATTGTTGGAGTATAAGGAAGACAGTAAGATAACTAAATATACTGCTCCAAAAGAGTTAGGGATATCGTATTCAATCGTTTTGAAAAGTATGTAAACTTCGGGAAAATCGCTGTAATAGTATATTCTAAAACAAGTTGCAGAATGAGCTCGTATTTCAACACGAATGCGAAGTTCGAAAACGAGCGACGAAGGAGCGAGTTTTCGATAGCATGAGTGTTGGAATTGCCTTCTGCAACGACTATTAGACGGTATTTTCTCTATTTCAGTCAATTCTTGCAAAATACTCTCGAAATTCGAATGAAAATTCAGATTAGTGACTTTTGTTCAGTATCTTGGCAGTTGGTGTGACATACGAAATTTGACAGATCACGGAATTTGAATTGATTTGATTCGAAACTTGATTCGATCAGGGGTCAGTACTGACAACTACAAAACGAAAAACATAACTGAAAACAATGCTGTAATGAGTTTCATTACAGCACTACTTTTAGTACTGTAATGAACTCATTACGATACTGAAATAGAGAAAATCATTTAAAACTCAATAACAACTGGAATCGATCCAATAAAAATCAGTATGAGACATTTCTTCAATCTGGTCGCCTTTTTCTGAAGTTTGGTTCTTTGCATATGCTTCATGAATGTTCTTATTTTAAAATGCAGTCAGTTCGTCAACGGCTTCGATTTGAAACGAGTTTTCTGAAAATGCCAAGACGTAAATTAACAAACGCTAAGGCTAATAGGGCTAACTCAGATTGTTTTAGCGGAAAGGCTCCAAGTCAGCCAAAGTGTGATATCTCGATTTTGGAATAGGTTCAGGGAGACAGGTTCCGTGTTGGAAAGACCTAGGCTTGGCGGGCGACGAAAAACAACACCTGCTCAGGATCGTTTCATCACCGTTTCGGCGAGAAGAAAGCCTACATCTACGTGTAGAATGCTACGGAATACTCTTCGAAATGCAGATGAGGTCCAATTTTCCATCGAAACCATCAGACGACGTTTGAGAGTGGTGAATCTAGGTCCATTAAGAGGAGTTCCATAAACACGTGACCATATATATATATATTCTTATGTCAAATTGACATTTTCCGGAATACGTCGTAGTGTTTGATCTCCGACAAATATTCCATTTTTCGTCCTAATAATAGTTGTTTGGTTTATCTATGGGGGATGATTTCCTTTCATTAGGGTCCCATAGCGGTCTTCAAACATCTGAAGTGCCGAAAAATCATCACTTGGAAGGTCGCACCCGGTTTGTAAAACCCTCACGACCAGAGAGCAGGAATTTGAGAACACGTGACCATAAGCGTTTAAGACTGAATGGGCAAGGCAACATATCAATTGGAACGATCAATGGCGTAGTGTCCTTTTCACTGATGAATCCAGATATCGACGATTTTCAGATTCTCGAAGAATAAGGGTATGGACAATCCCACACATACCCTGTAATCGTCACTATGTCCAAGAAGTCCATCCATTCCGAGGGGGTAGTGTTATGGTATGGGCCAGGATATGTTTCAACGGGCGCACAGATCTACACATTTGTTCTGGGAATATGACCGCCTTACACTATAGGGAGTATGTCATTGACAATGAATAGTTTAAGGCTTTCACGACCGGATATATTGACATTGAGAGAGTCTTCAGGGCTTATTGGCCGTGGTCCATTAGGAATAATTGCACCTAACGTTTCACCTACAACTTCGGTAGGCATCTTCAGAGGATTCTCGGTCCAAGGTTGTACCTCGAACGCTGAATTTCTGACACAGTGTCAATATAATAATATAATCCCAATTATCAGATTTCAAAGAGGTCCAGTACTCCAGATACGCCTAATAGGCCGTCGAACTTGGTACACCCTGTATATAGAATCAACCACCTGCATCACAAAATGAAGGTATTGCTTCATAATTTTCAAATCAAAATATTCCGAAAACGATGCACAGTATCGAGTTTAATCAAGAGTACCTTTTGGGTGTAAATTTGAATGATGTTTAAGATTGCTCAAAATCCAGCTTTATAAATCTAATTTCAAAAAAGTTATGTTCAAAAAAACTTGTACGAACCTTTAACTAGCGGCCTCTACGAGAGACAGACATCAAAACATATTCATTAGATGTATCAGCTGCCAAAACAACTTTTAATGGCAGTTGTACAAAAAAATATTTTACTGTCGTTTTTAAGAACCATACAACTTTCGACTATATTGCTCGTTAACTCCGAGTCTGAACTCACTTTTTGGCTTAAATATCAGGACCGTACCCGATTGGGACGGCCCTGGCTGGCGCCCTAACATAAAATATGATAAACAATAACAACAGCACCACTTTCATAGAACTGCCTGTTAGGTCGTATAATTTTTTATTTTTATCGCATATGTAACGTCTCAAGCGTACCGCTTTTATTACACCATGTACTAATTTCGACCAAGAAAAAAAATTTTATGATGTCAATTCATCATTCCAACACATGTTTATCAGCTTCAATTGGAATCTTAACATGTTTTTACTAATAAGTAGCAGAGCAATGCGGCATAATTTATTCGAGGAAGTAGCAATTAAGTTGTAGGAGGCTTGTCACACACCATTTGTTTCGAGCAGATCATGTTCTGTGGTATTTTGTCCGACACTCGAATGTTATCGGTTATGTTTCAGGAAGTGTTTTCACGTTGAATATTCACGGGGTTGTGATATCTAAACTACTTGGTCTTTTCGAATATATATATATATATATATATATATATATATATATATATATATATAATATATATATATATATATATATATATATATATATATATATATATATATATATATATATATATATGAAATAGGGTAGTTGACTGGATTAAATAGAGAGAAACTTATTTGGGATAGCAGTCTTATTCAATAAGTGTACTCTTTTTTCCTTTACTTTCTCAAGCTTTCAGAATTAGACTGCTATCCCAAATAAGTTTCTCTCTCTCTCTATATATATATATATATATATATATATATATATATATATATTTATGAAAAAGAGAGCTAAAATAATACATTAAATGTTGAAACAAAAAGTACCTAAGCTGAGGTAAAAAAAGAACGGGGTATCATAACATTCTTTGTATGATACTATAGAATCATACGATACTATCAACACTAGTATCATACGATACTATACAGCCAGGGGAAAAACCTCAGCCGAAAAAACCTGCCTCCCCGTAAACAAAATAACATAAAATATCAAATATCAGGAGAATCTTGAAAGACATCAGTGTGATCATCTTCATGTTATCCGTCGATGGGCTCGGATACACAGATTCTTCCCAAAACGACTCGTAATTCTTAATCTGAAATGAAAAAAGACAAAAGCAGAAAAGAAACCGATTATTCAGAATAAATCGAATGCATTTTGGAAATACATTTGCTACTTTAAAAAACATCAACATTAAGATTTCTTGGCCAAATAATGTTCGGAGGTTTATAAATATTTATGACAGAAATGTCACAAAATTTGAAAGAAATGAAAAAAAAAATCCATCAATTTCCCCTTTCCGAATCTGTTGAATGTTACGAAAGTGATAATTCTTCAACATAACATGCTAAACTTGTAAAAAATCAATTAATACATAACCTTTCAACTGTCCTCTTTCACGAGGATTTTTTTTTCTGTTGCCGTGTGGGTTTCTTGCAGAAGAATCTCTTTGATACCATGTTCATCAGCTAATTTGGAGACGTAATCACACTTTCCTCTCGAAGTTCCTTCGATATTCAAATTCAAAATCCACAAATTGTTGCTCTCTGGTCGTGAGGGTTTTTTCAAACCAGATAGACCTTCCTGGTGATGATTTTTCGGCACTTCAGATGTTTGAAGACCGCTACGGGACCCCAATGAAAGGCAATCATCTCCCATAGATAAACCAAACATGTTATAACAAAAGAAAACAGAATATTTTTCAGGAGCAAAAACTAAGACATATTACGAGAATTGTCATTCTTTTCGAATGAAAACAATATACATATAGGTTATACTGCGACAAAATTTCAATCGATTTTGCATATATGTAAACATTCCTCATTGAAATATGTAAAAAGAATCATTGTTCGTTAAAAAATCAGATGTAGTGTAAAATGAAATAGAAAACAAAGAATATGTTGAAAACTTCGACTTCAAATTAGGAAATATGAATCTAATTTCCATCGAAGCTATGAAAACACAAATTATTAACGGAATTATTTTCACTCCCTGTATAACTGAAAGTGGTCAGGCTCCAAGAATATTTTAGATCGGTAGATAATGTCAAACAATAACATAATCCCAATTTTCAGATTTCAAATAGGTCTAGTTCTCCAGAAACGCCTAATAGACCGTCGAACTTGGTACACCCTGTATAGCAGGACTATGAAAAATTCCTCGTGGGACACCCTGTACACAAATAGCTCTTCAATTCCTTCTCGATTAACCCCCGTACATTCAACCACAGAATTCGACACGATCAGGGCCGCGCCGCCCTCAGGGGCAAGATGGGCAGGGCCCAGGGGCGCAGAGTCTTCAGGGGCGCCGCAGGCGAGAGGGTAAAAACGTGTCGTTTATGAATCATATTCCAGAAATACATTTAGCACTTTTCTAATACAATTCGAAAATCACTGTTGTTGAAGAGCTCCTCGTATTCCTATAAAAAAATTCTTTCCGAAATATCAAAGGAACCGCCTGAAAAACAAACGAAGATCGGTAATGGGGAATTAGAACGTCAGGGCTCGGCTGACATATTTACGACTATATGATAGGAGTATGATATAGGACGGCGGTACCTTTGAACACTTTGAATAATTGATAAATTTGCGGATTTGCTTCCGACTGCATATTCCTATGATGCCATGAATTTTTTTATAAGCGAAGTTTTTTCGTCAAAGCTCAAAATGTCGCCTCATTCATAAAAGTCGTTGGTGGTTGCAAGACGTAGGTTATTCACAAGGAAGAGTGCATCGAGAACTTAGATTTCGAATATCTACTGCACATTGTTTTTGTAAACAGTGTTCTTCAAGACCTATTAGATTAGTGAATTAAATTGCTTCTTATATTCAATTAAGGTGAGTTTTTATTTATTATTATTCCTTCTTCTATCGTTATGTCGTAAATGATTCTGCAACCAACAGGAAGATGGTATATTATCATTTTTTTTATTCATGATGCAGTTCTGATTTAAAATCTCTATACAATGTGTCGCAGCCAAAATTTATACAATTCAAACATTTCTTTTGGATGAACGCATATGATGAATATAATCTACAATAAATCATTTTTATGAAAAATAGTTTTTTCGTTTATCATCAACACTGACAAATATTTCCTAATTGTTAATAGTGGAGAAAAAGTCTTTCGCTCTCGTATAAATATGCTGCTAATCTGAATTTGAGCATTTTGAGATATTTTTTTTTCAGAATAATCGGAATACAATATTTTCATACTACTACTGTATTTTTTTGATAAAAAACAACGTTTGGCGACCTCGTTATAAATAAAATGGAATTTTTTTTAAATTCAAGTGTTTATTCGGATATTACTATTACTTATAGATGTTAGAAGAGGTGAAGAAAAAAACCATCGGGTCACCAAAACCGTATGAAAAAACGGAGGCGTATGGAAGAACTAGAAAAAATTTCTCAAAAATCACTAATTTTTTTTCAACATCTAATGAAGTCGATAACAGTGGTTGCTCATCGGGAATCCAAGTGGTGTAAGTGTTGTGGAAGATGTTCTCTTCGCTGAAAGATCCAGGTCTTTGGCCTAATATTTTATCCAAGTTCCAAATTAAAATATTACCAATTTCAAAAATGACATCTGCATACGTTATCCTAGAAACCAACATTTTATTTCATCATATGAAACATATAATCATGAAATTTCTGTTTTTTTTTATTGAATTATTTTTAATATTATACTTTTAGAGTATCTGCAGAATAATGAATTAATTTGTCATTTTTCATTATTTACATTTCAATTTGGGTCACTATGGGTCGTTTTGGTTTAGATTCTAAGTGATACTTGAGAAAAATCTGTCCGAATGGTCCCTAAGAAGGGGCGGAAATACATAATTCGCCCAGGGGCGCATCCTTGGCTAGGCGCGGCCCTGGACACGATTCTCAACGATTTACGAGGGACACAGAACAGATGGACCGTTGAAAATTGCCCTTGATTGTTTGATGACAGAAGAGGCATAAATTGTCACAATATCCATTTGAAATCCAATCTTCAGACAAAATATTTGCATATCCTGTGTCAAGGAACTCCCGGCATACTTGATGAGACTCACTCCGGCGATCTGATCAAGAAGCGGATGACAATTGTTTATTTACACGTTACAAGATTCACAAACGCGCTATAAATATCGTTATTTCGACGGTGGTGTGAATGCCAAGGATGTAGACCTGTCTAGCGAGAGGGGAAGAAGCGATAAGTCATTGCATCGAGGTGAATTTTAATCAGGAATCAGGAACGGATGTAAACATGAAAATTATAATGACTTCTTCGAGGACTGTCATATGAATCGGTTGTATTTTCGTGAATGACCATAGAGGGATTCACGGAATTTCGTTATGGGGCATCATAGACACTTTGCGGTTGGAATAATTCATGAAATGACATGATGCAACTGAATTTTCGCGCTGCGATGTCATCCAAACGAAAAACTATGCTGAAACATGAGAGGTGAGAAATATTCGTGAATACAAAAGTTCGTATTTGTGAATTCAATCACAGATTCATATCGCGATTGTCGTAGCAAATGCACAGAGCACAGTTGTATTTGTTGCTGTCAAAGTATAGTTTCCTATTACATACACTGCGCAAAAAAATTAAAGCACATTATGGAAATCTCAAATTCATTCTACAACTGAAGGTGTTCTCAATGATAATTATTTTTATCAGAATTATGCATGCATATGTTATCCACTTTCAACGTTTTTCTTCAATACAGATGTTTTTCCCAGCAGGAATAAAAAAAGATGATATTATCAGATTTTGAATGTATTGGCTCCCATTCTAAAATCAGTTGTTCTCGATCAATTCTAGTGATCAATAGTTTTTCTTTCGTTTGATTTTCTACACTCGATCGCTATGCAACGCGAAACACGCAATTTGACCCAAGAGGAATGTGCCCAAGCGAGAAGAAGGGTGGACATACACAAGAATTGCAGAAAGGTTTGGAGTTTCCCATACAAGTGTGTCCAGAATGTTGAAGCGATTCAGGGAGACAGATATGAAGGTCCGAAGACCAGGACAGGGTAGACCACGGGTAACAACTGCCATTCAAGAACGTTACTTGAGAGTTTCTTCGTTGAGACAACGGTTTGCAACCGCTCGCCTCCTTCAAAATCAACTTGAGCAAACTCATGGGGTGCAAATTAGCACTCAGACAATAACAAATCGCCTCAGAGAATATGATTTAAGGCCTCGTGTCGCGGCAAGAGGCCTAGCTCTTACCCCAGCCCATCGAAGGGCGCGTTTGGATTTTGCGAGAGAGCATATCCATTGGGAAGAGGCCGATTGGGAAAGAGTTCTCTTCACAGATGAGTCTAGATTCTGCCTCTACCATTGTGATCCACATGAAAGATATGCTCAGTGCAATTTCCTGAATACTACTGGTTTCGGGGGAGGATCGATTATGGTATGAGGTGAAATATCTTTGACTGCTCGCACAGACCTAGTGGTCGTTGATGATGGAGCTATGAATGCTGATAAGTATATAAGGAACATTCTTGAAGAGTATGTAGTGCCATTTGCCCCATACATTGGTGAAAATTTCATTTTTTTGGACGATAACCCCATCGTGCGCGCATCGTTCAGGAGTACCTTGAAAAGGTTGAAGTCTCTCGAATGGAATGGCCAGCAAGAAGTCCAGATCTCAATCCGATTGATCAGGTTTGGGACAACCTCAATAGAAGGCTGAGAAGTTCAGAAAATCATCCAGCTACTCTTAATGACTTAGGAATCCAACTCGGAGAAATCTGGGAAGGATTAGATCATAACATTTTAAGATCACTCATTTTGAGTATGAACCGTCGTTGCCGAGCTGTACTTAACGCAAGGGGTGGAAATACCAAGTATTAAATCACTTATCAGTATTTCAGTATTTTGAAAATTGTTCATTTCTCTTCTTTCACATAAGATTCGGTGAATTTTTCTTCCATTTAATGTGTCTTGTTTCGTTCAAAACCTTCCCGAGAGAACATAAAAAATAAGTTATTAAGTCAATTGTAGAGTTAACTTTCATTAAAATTGAGATTTTCAGAATGTACGTTAATTTTGTTGTGCAGTGTATTTCTTTCATAAGCTCAACCAACAAGTGATCGATTACATCTACGTCCTCACGTAACCATAAATTTCCTAGAAAACAATTTAATACTTGCTACCACTTTTTATGCGGTTGACAGTTGCAGTTTACGCTCATAGAAATGCATAATATTAGCACAATCACGATCCCATATCGGCAAAAACGCATAAGTGGTACACTTCTCGAATGATAAAACTTGCTAATGGACCGTTTTTTGCTTCAATCGATTGAATATGACAGTTAAAACGCGGAGAGATTGTTGAGGACAAATTGCAGAAGCCATACCATTTAGTTTATGGAGCATCATAGATACGGAATGAATTCTTGATTCAGTGGTTTGAATTTTCTTCCTTTTGAGGAAGAATAAGTTGACCACTTTCTGGGGAACATAACGGAGTTAATCCTGTGGCGTGTGAAGTATTAGAAGATGGATCGTTTGAAGGATTAAAGTCTTTAAGTTTCTCCAAAGGTGACGCAGCTGTCTGACAGAATGACATATTTTTACAAGACATGTTTTCGTGTATTTGAATCGGTAGATTGAGAGGCCTTACAAACTTTCCCTTGGTATTCCATATAACATGGAATACTTGAGAGAAGGAATGTCAAATTCGTGATTATATTTAGCTTCTCTCCACAATATACACCTAAAAACAAAGAGTACAAGATATATGCCATCGAAGCGATGAAAAAGACATTCCACGCTCCTCTGTGACTGATTAGGGCAAGTGTTCTTGCATTCGGCCTTCTAATTGGAACTTTTGGAATGAGAAGCATGTCAAATCAGCCTTCTAACGATCCTTCTGATTCCAAAATGACGTTTTATGTACTCTATGCTCATAGTTGATGATCATCGAAATAAGTGAGCGAGAAATTCAAATTGCCCACAAAAGAGTAATTTACTTTATTTTCAGACAAATCCGCACCCAAGACCAGATGCTCAATTTAATATCTTTCGCTGTGATGGTTCTGCTGATTGACCAAAGCATTGGTGAGGAAATTGAAGGAAATATATTTCGAGTTTCACGAAAATTCTTATTTTAATTTCAGGTTCACCTTTGAATGGTCCTTGCTCGTCGAACGAGGAATGTGGAACGTTTGATACGCACTGTAGAAATGGAACTTGCGTTTGTAGAGATAATTTTCTAACAGTTTACGACAGTTGTGCTCACGGTAGGAAAATCGGCATTTCTTCAGTGTCGAATGTCACTGATCCATCTATGACATTCAATGTTCATGGACTTTCGAAACTTCATTATCTCGTTGTTCCAAGAAACAGAATACAAACTGCGAGATCCTTTAATTCAGTGAAATTCTTTGGAAAGTTGTATTCAGAAGGATAATTTCATTGAAGTTTATAATTCTTTACAGATATAAATCTATGGTAGCATCGACGGATGTCACTAATGTCAGTGTTCGATCTATGACATACGTTCTGAATGACCATAGATCTTGTGAATCCACGATCTTGTCATTCCTCGAATTCGAACACAGACTCTTGACACTTGGTTAATTTATATTCGATGTCAACGTTAAATCCTTTCAATTGTAATATTACCAAGAAATAAACGACGAATAAATTTAATTCATTTATCGGAAAGCATTATAAGCTACCATTTCTCGAACTTATGCGACAATTCAATAGGATTCATTCGACGTAATCAATCTTCTTCTTGCAGTTGCCTCGGAATCAATAGAGTGTACCAGGAAAGAACAATGTCATTCCGTATTAGGAAGTAAAAGTACGTGCAAAAACAAGAGGTGTGTCTGTAGGCCGTTCCATCATTTGCACAAAAAGCAATGCGTGAAAAATAAAGGTATTATGAGGAAACCTTCGTGAAATATTGTCATGCTGATTGATGTTCCATTTCTTCCAGATCTACACGATTTTTGTGAACACGATCATCAGTGCTACTGCGGGCAAGATTGTGCAGAAAGGATTGGTTGCATCAACCATAAGTGCACGTGTAGAGAAGGGTACAAATCGTATAGCATTAGGAGATGTATAGGTGGGTTGAATTAGTATATTCTGAGAAAGGGTGCAACATTGATGCGAAATTCACGCGTTGAGTGTTCGAATTGCTTTCCGCAAGGAGTATTAGATGATATTTTCTCTGTCTTAGTCAACTTTTGTGAAATTCTGTCGAAAATTAATGAAAATCCAGATTATATATCCTAGTGACTTTTGTATTGTATCTTGGCAGTTGGTATGACTGTTTCCTACGAAAATTGACACATTACGGAATTTGAATTGACGTGTTTTGAAAATTGATAGGATCGGAAGTCAGTGTTGACAACCACAAATCCAAGAATATAACTGCAAACAAAACTATAATGATGTGACATGTTCTTTCGAGCATTTAGGCCGTCGTCGTAGATTAGTTCTCGACGTTTCGCCAGTTCGAGTGTCTGGCATCTTCAGGAGTTATATTTCAGGAGATGTTCTCACTGGACTGAACTGCCTGAGTGTCCATGTTCTTTCGAGCATTTAGGCCGTCGTCGTAGATTAGTTCTCGACGTTTCGCCAGTTCGAGTGTCTGGCATCTTCAGGAGTTATATTTCAGGAGATGTTCTCACTGGACACTCAGGCAGTTCAGTCCAGTGAGAACATCTCCTGAAATATAACTCCTGAAGATGCCAGACACTCGAACTGGCGAAACGTCGAGAATTAATCTACGACGACGGCCTAAATGCTCGAAAGAACATGTCACATTGAACGATGGCCGCGAAAGCCTCAACCAATTCATAAAACTATAATGAGTTTATTACACATGAGCTGAAAATACAAAAACGAGTCACGAAGTGGCGAGTTTTTGAATGAACGTGTTACAATAAGCCTTCTCTGTATGACTATTATACGCTATTTCCACTAAATTATTGATTTTTTTTTAGAAATTAATGGAATATTTCGATAAATACAGTTTCAGTGATATTGGTAGAACAATTTTTTCTCTCCTAAATTTGACAGATAATAAATAAATCCGTGGAAGGGTAGCCAACATATAATGATCAAATATTAAAATGAAAAATCTGCGGGACTGAAATATTCTCGCAAGATTCTGTTTTACAAGATGTGCCAGCATGAATCAATTTAACACAGAACAAGAGAAATCTTCATTTCAATTACTGTCATAAAATTAACTAGATAACTAGATCCCCTTCAATGTGACCTCCAGAATAAGTTATATTTTGCTATTAATTTTGGCAGAATTTTCACAAGAAGATTTTTGGAAAGACTGAATCATCTGGTAATGAATAAATCGACTGATTAAGATGAAGATTCTATAACTCAGAATGCATCTGTCGTATCATGAAGTCACGTTTTTTTTAAGTTTGATGAATTTATTTGTCCGAGAAAAATTTCAAAAGATTGCGTATTCAGAAATAAGAAGTTATTTCCTAAAACCTCTCGAATAATCTCCGCCACTGGTGACGAGTAGTAGATTTTCTCATTACAAGACGCTTTATTCTATTCAGCAATTTA
This sequence comes from Hippodamia convergens, assembly GCA_038502775.1. NCBI lineage: Eukaryota > Metazoa > Arthropoda > Insecta > Coleoptera > Coccinellidae > Hippodamia > Hippodamia convergens. Next base: position 4,297,372 of record CM076609.1, read on the forward strand.
ATTGCACGAAATTTCATTTCATTTTGTCAAAGTTTGAAAACAAAGTTATGGGTTTTTGACGGTCTAGAATCTAGAATCTTTGGAGATCATTCTAGGACTCAGTTGATAGTTGATAAGAAGTTTCCTGCATAATCACATCCTGGAATATATCACCCTTCAAGGGCGGATTTACGGTGGGGGTATTGGGGGTAATTACCCCCCCCATGAGTATCGAAAACCTGAAAAAAGGTACCTACGCAAAGTGATGCACATAAAAAAATTTCATACAACAATTTTCAATTCGTAATTTCTCAAATATTGTCAATATATACTTCGAGCAAAACTTATATAAAGGAACAGAAAAATATTCAAAATTTTTTGGTGGTTTTCAACAGGCTGTATCTCAGTGAAAAATGGTCTTATACTAAATAAAAAAACTAACTTTCGAAGCTTGGGGACTTTTGTTTCTGAATTTATTGGTTCACAATTTTTCGGAGTGCCGGTAGTCATGTAATCATCGGATAAAGCACGAAGAAAAAATTTTCAACATTTTGAATTTTTTTTTCCTCTACTAGCGTAGAAAAATTTTCTCGAGCTTGACCGATGCAAATGTCACATAACCTATTTATTCAGCTCTAATTTGCTTTTCATGACTTTCAGATATAACCATTTGTTTTCGAGATATTCTGTTTTGAATGCAAAATGATCCTTTTTCACTCAACTGCCGATATCTCCGGAACTAGCGAGCCGAAAGGCGATTTCTTTTTCTACAGAAAAGTTCCAACAAAAATCTGTTCTGTTCAATAAAAGAAATTTTTTTTCACCTGTCACATAAACGTGGAAAAAGAGCAAAAAAATGCATTTTTACCATGTTTTGCTTAATGAACTGTATCTTCGTCAATATTGGCGGAAAAGCTTAGGTTATGAAAAAATGTTACAGCCTGATGTTCCCCGAAGTCTCCCCTCAATCGGTAAATAGATCAGTTCAGCAGTTTTCTTGAACCGATTAATTAAAATTTTGAAGAAATAGGGAACAAGGTTTTTGTTCCTTAAATTTGATCTAATTTTCTTAATCAATAAATAATTACATTATTTCTCCACTTTTCACGCGATTTCTTTTAAATTAACCATAACTTTTTTTTTTCATATTTTCAAAAATTTCCAAAAAATTAACATTCGAAGAATTTCTTCGAATTTTGTTCTAAAAGTTAAATAAGAATAAAAAACAAATTTAAATTGTTAACCAATAATTTCAGAAACTAGAGTCTTCAAGCTTCAGAAGTTGGTTTTTTATTTTCTATACGACCATTTTTCACTGAGAAAAACAAATTTTTCACAAATTTTTCATTTTTTGAAAATTTTTCTGTTCCTTCAATTGTTTCACGAAGTATATTAGCAATGAAAACTTCCTAAATATGTGGTAAGCAAATACCTTTCAAGATAAAAACAAAACGGAAATCTCGAGTTTTTCGTTCTCAATGGTCATTATTATTATATTTATTTTTAAGGATTTCGGAAAATCTGAGAAATTTTGCTGATCAAGTGGCGGATAAATTTCATATTCCATTGCATTCAAGAGCTGTTACCTATATTCCCCCCTGAATGGAGAATTCAGGCAACTTTCATCACATATTTCACGCTGTTTTGTAGATTAACGATCGCCACCTGTTGCCATGTAAACTGATTTTTCAAACAATCTGCGGATTTCATCTAATGAGTATTATTCGAAGTAAAAATTGTTTTTTTTCCAAAAAATTTGAACGGCAGACCACCATTTACTGTAGATATTTTTGCATTATTAAAATTAAAGTGCTGCGCTGCATTTTTTTTATTTCGTGATTATCTGGAAGTTTTCGAGAAAATATCAACGTCACATGCCAATTTTGTCCACTTTTTTGGGAAGAAAAGTGCTCGTCTTTTTTTTTAATTCTTGATTTTCTGAGAAGCTAGAAGCTGCACATTTGTTTAAAAAACGATTGTCAACAAAGTAAATTATATAAAGGCATTTCAAACATCTGAAAAATAATACTTCTCGACAGTTCATCTATTCAAAAAACTATAAAATTGATAAAAGGAAAATAGACTTGAGCAAAAACTTTGACACTACGGTGCCTCCAAAAAACATTTCTCTCATTCTCAAATTGGTCTAATGTCATTCCGTTCAAAAAGTGACAAGTGCGTACGCAATATGTAAACCTAACTTTTTTTTTGTTTTTCCAGTGGATCCGTTATATCCTGTTGAAACCCCGCCAATCCCAGTGAAGCAAGCACCAATGAACAACGCAGCTTTAAAAATTCCATCTGTTTTATTGTATATACTTCTGTTTTTAATATTTGTAAATAAATAATTTGTACAAAACATTTTTTTATTCTAAAAAATACGGGACATGAAATAAAATTATTACTTATTACATTCTTTAGTTCATCAATATCCGAATTTTTCGTTCAGTTTCGTTTTTCCATCTCCTGTTTGACCTTTCGGAGGGATCCACATGTTGTAATCCTCCTTTTTGGAATCTTCTTCGTAACCTTTCCGCCTCTCTATCTCAGCTTTTTCCTGTCTTTGCTGTATTCTTCTTTGGTTTTTCCTCTTCCTCGCAGCGTCTTCTGTCGTATTTTCCTCTTGAACCAAAGGTTCAACCCCTTCAGACTTCTCTAGTGATACCTGAAAAAAAATTCCTTGAGTTCAAGATATCAACGATGAAATTCACAGCTTAACCTCATTCTTCTCTGAAATCTCTGCTTCAATAACTTCTATTCCTTCGAGTAGGTTTACCTCAGCTTTTTTCACTATGGAGAAAAGTTTTTCTAGTTTTTCACGTTTGGTTTTAGGGTCGCACTTCTGAGTAATTCGTTCTGATATCCGATCAACTTTTTCAGATATTCCATTCCAAATATTTCGAAATTTTTCTGTAACGTGAGACATTGATTACTGCAAGGAGATTCATGTTGAGTCACTTCTTCAAATGCTATTCCAAAAATTGGAGAAATAATGATTCATGCATATTGTCCATTTACTTTCATAAAGCAGTCGGTTGTCTTTGCAACTAACCAGAATGGATTAAAGTTGGCACACATGGAGTGACGTTAGTGTCAATACGAATTCGATGTTACCACAACCATTTGTCACTTTTCTATTCTGCATATTCACTGAATACAGGGTTATTCACGAATATGGCTCAATAGAATATTTTTAGGAAAGACGCAAGATTCAGGATTGAAATTCTGAAGGTGAGCTTCTAGTAAGAAGAAGACTTCTTGTATATTTTTTTGGAGGTTCTAGGACCTAGGTTTTTCCGGAAGTTACATCAACTTTCGTTTTTCAAATGGGATGACCCATTTTTTATTGCATAAATAAATACTCCATTGAATTCTGATTCTTTTTGATTCCAAAAGTTTGAGTTTTCCCGAGAAAATTCTCTTCAAATGAGGAAATACAAAAAAAAACTCAGAATTGAACTCTGTTGAAATACAGACAACAGTTTTTTCATCAAAAATTGTCATTTTTGAGAATCTTCGAGAAAAAAGGCTGATGCTTCTTTTCCGATAGCGTGGATTTCAGAATATGATGCAGGATTCTTTGTCAAAGTAAGAAATGACAAAACTTCAGAAAATCGTTTTTTTCTAATTGGAACCCCATTTTTTCCAAGCATTTTCGAAATCTTCGTCAAAAAATAATAGAAGCAAATGAATATTTTTCGAGATATTCAGGAAAAACGATTTTTACAATTTTCAATCTCATTCCGATTGTGCTTTTTACTGGAAAATAATTAGCGGTAAAGTGAAATTTTTGGAAATCTCTGTTATCAAGAAAATATTTTTTTATAATTCAGACGAATTCAGTTTTTCTTTATTTTTTTAAGCTTAGGATAATTTCCACGAATTCTTAATTCTGGAGAATTTCTTTTTTATCATGGTAGAGAAATTTGAATTTTCAGTAATGAAATTGTTACATGTTCTGTTAATTATTCTTTCAAAAGCATTAAAAATTATTTTTTTCTGAATTTCTGAGAATTTTTTACGTTAACTTCACTAATACTTACATTATTATATTATGGTATAAAACTGTAAATCAAACAGAGTTTGTTTAGACAGAGTACAATTTCTTAACTTAAACTATTAGATTTCCCTTGAAAAATTTTTTTAATTCTTTTTTAAAATTCGTATATTTTTCTTCATTTTTCAAGTGGTTAGGTAACCTATTGTATAATTTTATTGCTGAATATGATGGAAGTTTTAACCCTCTCGTTGTCCTAAATATGCAGTCACTGTAGAGATGATTGGCATTTCTTGTAGAATATTCGTGTTCATCAGCATGCTTCTTTAGTTTAAACCAATTGTTGGTCTCGCATAACAGATGAGAATTCAAGAACTTAACTCGTCTGAACTATGAAAAATATTTTCTAGATTTCCAAAAATTTCCCTCGACCGCTTATTATTTTACAGTAAAAAAACACATTCGCAATGAGATTGAAAATTGAAGACAACATCGTTTTTCCTGAATATCTCGAAAAATATTCATTTGAGATAAAAGTCTTGGACCTATGCTCCTATTATTTTTTGACGAAGATTTCAAAAATACTTCGAATAAATGGGGTTCCAATTTGAAAAAAACGATTTTTTGTTGTTTCGTCACTTCTAATTATGACAAAGAATTCGTGACCTCCTGTATCATTTTCTGAAAATCACGCTATCGGAAAAGGGGCATCAGCCTTTCTTCTCGGAGTTTCTCAAAAATGAGAATTTTTAATGAAAAAACGTCGAAGCTTGCTGTATTTCAACAGAGTTCAATTTTGAGTTTTTTTTTCGTATTTCCTCATTCAAAGAGGATTTTCTCGGGAAAATTCAAAATTTTGGAATCAAAAAGACTCAGAATTCAATGGAGAATCAATTAATGTAATAAAAAATGGGTCTTTCCATTTGAAAAACGAAAGTTGATGTCACTTCCGGAAAAACCGAAAGTCCTAAAACCTTCGAAAAATATACGAGAAGTCGTCTTCTTACTTGAAGCTCACCTTTAGAATTTAAATCCTGAATCATGTGTCCTTCCTAAAAATATTCTATAGAGCCATATTCGTGAATAACCACCCTGTATAATATTGTATAATTGAGAAAGATATTGCAAGTAAGTATTTCTTGATGAAAATATTTTCATACCTTCAAATGATGACTCGGTGATCTCTTCAGTTTTATCAGATTTTATTGCCGTAATTTCTTTAGGTAGCTGTAAACCAAATTTCGACCTTTCCTGCGAACTCTCGACCACAGATACCTCTTTCACTTTCGATGGTTCCGATACGTCATTACTTCCTTCTATGTTCGAAACCGTTTCATCGATTTCTTCTTCTTCTTCCTCATCCTCGACCTCCATCTTCTCTGCAGTGCTTGTTTTTTGCCGAACAACGACAGGAACCTTCTTTCTTTTACCGAATACGGGGAGCACCTTGCTCTTATTGCTCTGGCCAGTGGCGTCCGTGGAGTATTGAGGTACAAGGGGGGGTAAACTAGCCGGCTTGGCCAGGTTCACCAACTTTATAATTTTGGCGTGTTCTTGCTTTAGTTTAGCGAGTTCTTTCTTCAGCTTGCTGATCGTCGTTTTGTCGGGTTTGGAGTCCTTTAAATCTTTCATGAAAGCGTCCAAGGAGTCTTCTTCAGATGCCGAGGCGTTCAAGTTTCTAGCTTTCTCTTGGGCATCCAGCAAATCCTTCTCCACTTTCCTGATGGAAGCGGCTATTTCGACCTCTTTTTCCATCTGAAAACGACATAGAAAGGCGTTTAATAACGAGTGACAAAAGCAAACTTTGACATTTTAATCCTATAAATTCTATTATGGGCGCCAAAATCAACCACCGGTTAAATGTTTCAATTTCTGATTTTCTCGACAGAAATTAATTTCATAGTGCTGAAATCGAAACAGTAGAATAAAAACATGATAAACCACCACTCAATGTAACTTTTGTAATTCAAAAGACAAGGAAAAAGGGCGAAGAGTTGGATTCACAACAATTTTCCGTTTTCCAATCGACTTAACTATTATGTAATCATCACCTGGAAGGTCGTATCCGGTTTGAAAAACCCTCACGACTAGAGAGCGAGAATTTGTGGAATTTGAATTCGAACATCGAAGGAATTTCGAAAGACAAGTGTGATTACGTCTCCAAATTAGCTGATGAACATGGTATCGAAGTGATTCTTCTGCAAGAAACCCACACGGCAACAGAAAAAAATCCTCGTGAAAGAGGACAGATAAAAGTTATGTATTAATTGATTTTTTATAAGTTTAGCTTGTTATGTTAAAAAATTATCAGTTTCGTGAATTTCAACACTTTCGGAAAGGGGAAATTGATGGAGCTTTTTCATTTCTTTCAAATTTTCTGACATTTCTGTCATAAATATTTATGAACCTCCCAACATTATTTGACCAAGAAATCTGAATGTTGATATTTCTTAAAGTACCAAATGCATTTGATTTATTCTGAATAATCGGTTTCTTTTCTGCTTTTGTCTTTTTTCATTTCAGATTAAGATTGCGAGTCGTTTTGGGAAGAATCTGTCTATCCGAGCCCATCGACGGATAACATGAAGATGATCACACTGATGTCTTTCAAGATTTTCCTGATATTTAATATTTTATGTTATTTTTTTACGGGGAGACAGGTTTTTTCGGCTGAGGTATTTTCCCCTGGCTGTATAGTATCGTATGATACTAGTGATGATAGTATGACTCTATAGTATCATACAAAGAATGTTATGATACCCCGTTCTTTTTTTACCTCAGCTTAGGTACTTTTTGTTTCAACATTTATTGTATTATTTTAGCTCTCTTTTTCATAAGAATATATATATATATATATATATATATATATATATATATAATCGGCAGAGGTTTTTTATGAAATGATAGCTTCCTGTGGCACGTTGAGCACTTTCTGGTTGAACAAGCTTTCGATGACGATGAATTCCATGAATTTTGTTTACCCAAAAAGTGCTCAACGCGCCCCTAAAGAAGTCATAAATTCATAAAATACCCCATGCGTGTGGGTGTTCTCTTCATTCGTTACAGGATGAGCGTTTTATTGGAGGTTTTTTTTAGGAGGCTTCTTTGATTTGGGTTTCTTCATGTGGCAAGTGCGGGTACTCTGATATTTCAATAATTATTTTCCATTCTATAACAAGGATATTTTTTTTCGAGAAGGGGAGAAATATAGAATCTTCTAACGTTTATTCACATTCTGAAGATAGAAGATTTCAAGGTCTATTATTATTCATATTTATTTTTATGAATTTCATTTATCAAGCGTATGTGTATATTCGTTTTTATTTCGTTATTACTCGTTGATTCGTCTTCATTTATTAGCAGTTTTTATGTTTATTTCACTCCTTTTGTCATAATATTTATATTTCATTTTTCTGTTAATATTGTTTCATGGTCATGGAATGTGGTTTGTTTCGATACAGTTGCCATGGAAAACTTTATCACGCATAAATATAAAAAAAAAAGAAATAGAAAGAAAGTAAAAACTAATGTCGCCTGCGACTCATCTTTTTTCGAAAACTTTTGTTTTGCCCCTCTGAGAAAAAATTCATTCTGCGGGTACCCATGCAAGGAAAGCATAGACCCAGTAATTTATTTGCCTGGGGAATTACCGACTCTTCCTAATCACATCTGGAACTAAGGGCTTTGGCAATAATTACGGTTTCATTCGAATTTGTATATCTTTCTGGTTATTTGTGTGAACTTGTAATCAGTTTTAAAATTTATTGTTGGTGAAACTTCAAAATTTTTTCGAACTGTTTCGAGAATTTGATTGGAATTATTGCTTTCATTTTCAAAAAAGGAAAAAATTTTAAAACTATAAGATAATAATAAACGCTAGCATTAACGTTATCCAAAGCTTACCACGTGGAGGTTGGGCGGTCGAATTTTCGGTTCATTGTTTATGTGTGTTTTTGTTGAAAGCATGAAGATTTTGAAAAAAATCTGTTTAATAAAGCGAGTTCTTATATATTCACGAAAAGAAGACAAGATTAAATTTTGTTCAAATTTTAATTGACAAAGGATCAGTTTGAAAAATCAATGCATGGAAAATGATTGGGTCTTGGTTTTCTGAAACTTTTCCAAAAAAAGGTGACAAAAACTTTTTTAATATTTCTTTTTCGAATATTTGAGCAACATCTACAATAAAATTGTAGAAAACCTTGGAAAAACTTTTTTTCTCATGTTTAAAAGGTAATGAACTTTTCAGAGCAACAAACGTGATCCTTTAATTATTTCAAAAACTCGATCGAGTGAAACAATAAAACGGCTGGCTGGATTGATTTGGCTTTTGGTAGATTTTATGTGAACATATTGAACTGTAAAAGGCACACTTGACATTCTTAGTTTTTGTTTGATCCAGCGCTTGATGTTCCAAACCAGAACCCCCCTTTTCGTTGCATTTTCAAATTCATGTGACAAGTAGAAAAAAAAATTCGAAAGAGCAATGAACAGTTTTTAAAGGGAAATCATTCAGGTTCTCGAAACCCATCGTTAACTTTTTGTGTGATCATTGATTGCCGAGATATCGATAGTTAAGGGCAAAAGGATCTTTTTTTATTTGAGGGTCGATATCTCCATGATTAGTGGACGTATCAAGATCTGAAAAAAAATTGAAAAGAGAATGCGGGCGAGGAGCTTGGTATTCCACATTCACCAATACCTCCGCACTCACCAGATTTGATTTGCATGGAACATGCATGGCATATGCTCCAAAGAAGGTTGGATAATCATCAACCTATCCCAGAATCTTTAAATGATCTGAGAGAGCTTCTGCCCCGTTTATGGCACCAAATTCCTCAAGAAATGATCATCAATCTCGTGTGTAGTATGCAAAGAAGAAGTCAAGCTGTTATTGAAGCCCGTGGCCATTGTATTGATACCCTTAAAATGATTGAATTCTCCGGCAATTAAATTTCGTTATTTTACTCGATTTTTTTAACCCCCTAATTTTACTTCCTGCAACTTGAAATCATATCAATATGAATTTTCATCACAAACTCTCATTTAAACTAAATTGTCATTCTGACAATTCTCGGAATATGTCGTAAATTTTGGTCCTGAAAAATATTCTGTTTTCTTGTGTAATAAGATGTGCGGTTTATCTATCGGAGATGATTTCCTTTCATTAGGGTCCCGTAGCGGTCTTCAAACATCTGAAGTTCCGAAAAATCATCACTAGGATGGTCGTACCTGGTTCTAAAGAACCCTCACGATCAGAGAGCAAGGCTGAGAATTTAAATTTGAATATTGGAGGAATTCGAAGGACAAGAGATATTACGTTCCGAAATTAGCCACTTAACAAGGTGTTGAGATCTTCTAAGAAACCCACATGGCAACAGAGGAACTTCGTGAAGGAGGACAATTGGAAGTTATGTACTCATTGATTTTTCACTTAGTCCAAATTACGGTTTAGCTTGTGGTGTTATAATTTTTCTCATGTTTATCAATTCAAAAGGGGAAATTGATTTGGTTTTTTCATTTCTTTCCAACATTCTGACATTTCTGTCATAACCAATTTATGAAGAAAGAATTTCTGAAATGGGTCGTTAATTCAAAAACCATTTGATCGATTATGAATAACTAGTTTTTTCTAGTTATTTATCTAGAATTTCGGGTAAATTGGTAAAGAGTCTGTTTTTCTTTGTTGCCCATAGAAGAACTACATGAAGATGTTCTTCTGATCACGTAGATGTCCTCCAAGATCCTCTGATATGATTTTTTAGTGACTTTTTTTCTAATACGGGTGAGGTCAGGGTTTTTTCTCTGGGGTTTTTTCCCTTTCCTCATTTTATCATACTACAGACCTGTATGGTTTTCCTGTATTGCAATAACCCCAGCTAGGTAATTTTTTGTTTCAATATGTATTGTATTATTTCAGTTCTCTCAATCGAAATAATATATATTTAAACAATATTTTTTTGCAATTTAAGTCAATATTCCCAACTCATGTGAATCAGTTTATTCAAAGATTTCTGTAAGCCACAGATTTTTGAAAAGCGTCCAGAGTAGCAATTATCTTGTAAGCTCATGAAAATCTACAAATTCCAGATGAAATCAGTATAGAGAAAAATCTATACGATTCAAGTTAAGCCTTCCTGTCAAAAACCCTAGTCCCGTCTTATTCGCACGCCAATCCTCGAGTTTTCGTAGTTGGCGCCGCTGAATCCACGCATGCCCCAACGCTATCGATCCGAACATCTTCAGTCGCCCACCAAACAAACCTTAATTGACGTTAAAGCGACCTGGAAGTTCCCAATAATCGCAGCATGAAAACGACCGAATTCCCGAACAAAACGCCTTAAAATCGAAGTGAACCATGAACCTGCTCATCAAACTCTCGTTTATCGTCGGCATCACCTCACTGTTTCCTTTGGTACAATCCAGAGAGTCCAAGGAATCCCTGTACAAGAAAAAACTGCCTCCCTGCAAATCCTGCAAGGTTTTCATCGACAGCTTCGCGAAAAACAAGGGTAAAACTGAAGGGGATGTGTGCAAAGATGTTTTGGAAGGTAGGGATCAATGCTTGGCTTACGTAGAAGAATATGGAGGAACTCTTGAAGCCTTTCGGCTAGCCAAGGAGCAGCAGGAAGACCTGGACCTCTTCAAGCACTTCTGCATCGACGAGTTGAAGCTCTGCTGCCCAGAGAACCACTACGGGGCCGATTGCACCAAATGCCAAGGCTACCCGGATAAGGTCTGCAGTAACAATGGCAAGTGTAAGGGTGCTGGTACCAGGAAAGGTAACGGGAAGTGTCATTGTGATGAAGGCTACACTGGCGACATCTGTGGCCAATGCGCTTCGGGGTATTTCGAGGCGTACCGTGATGAAAACAAACTTTTGTGCACCAAGTGTCATCCAGCTTGTGAAGGACCTTGCACTAAAGCAGGGGCGGGAGGTTGCGAGAAGTGCAACGTAGGTTGGCTTGAAGATAAAGAGAAAGGTTGCTTGGATGTTAATGAATGTGCGGCACCGAAGTCTCCTTGTAGGATCAACCAGTTCTGTGTGAACAGTGAGGGTTCTTTCAGGTAAGAAGGACGATATCAAACTGCTAAGTAGCAAGAGTAAGAGTCTGGGCAAAGTCGAGCAAGTAAATTGCAAGAAAATCTTCATTTTAAAGCATCTTTTTATAAAACCAAAACATTCCTGACAGTCAAGATTATATTTGGTGATATAATGGTTGGTCAAATTATTAGGGATGTCTGAACAAATTAGTGCATTCATTGACATTCGACCAATTTGGAAATATGGGATATGTTTCCTTTCTAGACTCATAGCCCTAAAGAAGGCTTTGAATAAATCGAAACGTCGGAATTTCTTCATAATAGGCTTTTGATAATATTGTCCTAAACCTGTTTACAACCCTGAAACGATTAAAGAAGATTATCAAAAAATTTTCCTAACTTAACAATCTATTGTAGTTAGGAATATTGGAAAACCTTTATAGACTCAGAGCCATGAAGAAGGCTTTAAATAAATCGAAACGTCGGAATTTCTTCATAATAGGCTTTTGGTAATATTCACCTAAACCCGTTTACAATTCTGATACGATTGAAGAAGGTTATCAAACAATATTCCTAACTTAACAATCTTTTGTAGTTAAGAATATTGGAAAACAATTATAGACTCAGAGCCCAGAAAAAGGCTTTAAACAAATGGAAACGTCGGCATTTCTTCATTATAGGCTTTTAATAATAGTGACCTAAACCCGTTTAAAATCCTGATACAATTGAAAAAGGTCATCAAACAATATTCCCAACTTAACAATCTATTGTAGTTAAGAATATTGGAAAACCTTTACAGACTCAGAGCTCTGAAGAAGGCTTTGAACAAATCGAAACGTTGGAATTTCTTCATATGATAATATTGACCAAAACTCGTTTACAATCCCGATACTATTAAAAAAGGTCATCAAACAATATTCCCAACTTAACAATCTATTGTAGTTAAGAATATTGGAAAACCTTTATAGACTCAGAGCCCTGATGAAGGCTTTGAATAAATCGAAACTTCGGAATATCTTTCATGATAGGCTTTTGGTAATATTGACCTAAACCCATTTACAATCCTGATACGATTGAAGAAGATTATCGAACAATATTCCTAACTTAACAATCGTGGAAGGATATCCTTTATAGACTCTAGACTAGACTTGTTAATAATTCTGATACGATTGAAGAAGATTATCAATCAATATCCTCAACTTTACAATCGAGGAAGGAAAACTTTTCTAGATGCTGAGTCCTGAAGAAGATTTTAAATATTTATTGTGGCCAAAAACACATTTTTATTTTTCTCAGAGAATCACCCCTTTCTTTTTTTTTTATTCTGTACCTATAATGAATATCGTATTCCTTCAGACGTTTGTACTATCATTTCTCTTGCATAATGAAAATATTATTAGGACTTCACTGAATCCAAGCCTCGTATTAATTCCAACAACCATGGGGAACAAATAAAAAAAACTCATCTTCCTCTTTATTCAATGCCTTAACCCGTTAACCTAAGAGTATAAAGATAGGAAACGTCCATATACAGGGTGTACCAAGTTCGACGGCCTATTAGGCGTTTCTGGAGAACTGGATCTATTTGAAATCTGAAAATTGGGATTACATTATTGTTTGACATTATCTACCGATCTAAAATATTCTTGGAGCCTGATCACTTTCAGTTATACAGGGAGTGAAAAAAATTTTCGAAAATTGTTTTTTTCTGTTTTTTTGTTTTCGAATTCGATAGAGTATGCAATTCTGAATACATTTGTACTCAAATTGTTGCATTCGTCGAAATACTTCCCAAAATATCGAGAAAAAACTGAAGAAAAAAGGGAGATAAGTGTATTCGGTATTATGTTTGTTATTCCTAACCTAGATATCGTAGGCACAAACTGTTTTCACTTATCTGAAGGCGGAGAATGTGAAAATATTGTACATTTTCAGAATTTTGAAAACCCCGACACAGGGTGTTCCAAATGTTGGTTCAAAAATTCTGATCAAGATTGACCCATAACTTTCGTTTTTCAAATTAGAACCTTTTTTTAGGATTGCTCTGGATTGTGCGAAGAAAAATGATGATAATGTTCTAACATAATAATGCTCCTAAAATTAATAATTCTTGAGTTATTCAGGATTTCCTGATTTCATGTCGTACGTACTGTCAAATTCATAGAATCTGTTTCATATCAACAATGAACTTGGTCATAGGAGATAAATTACTCAAATAACTCACTAGTGACTTCCTCTTTTCTGAATTCATTTATCATTGTTGATGTAAAACAGATTTCATGAATAGAAACAGAAAATCCTAAATAACTCAAGAATTAGTAATTTTAGGAGCATCAACATGTTGGAACATTATCATCATTTTTTTCGCAGAATCCAACGAAACCATAAAAAACCATAAATAATTTGAAAAACGAAAGTTATGATCCAATTTTGATCCCAATTTTTGAACCAACATTTGGAACACCCTGTGACGGGTTATTCAAAATTATGAAATTGTACAATATTTCCATAGTATTTGCCTTCTAAAATGTGAAAACAGTTTGTGCTTACGATATCTAGGTTAGGAATAACAAACATAATACCGAATACTATTATCTCCCTTTTTTCTTCAGTTTTTTCTCGATATTTTGGAAAGTATTTTGACGAATGCAACGATTTGAGTACGAATGTATTCAGAATTGCATACTCTATCAATACGAAAACAGAAAAAAAAATTTTGGAATTTTTTTTCACTTCCTGTATAACTGAAAGTGGTCAGGCTCCAAGTATATTTCAGATCGGTAGATAATATCAAACAATAATATAATCCCAATTTTCAGATTTCAAATAGGTCCAGTTCACCAGAAACGCCTAATATGCTGTCGAACTTGGTACACCCTGTATGTAAATACTTTAATTCAGTATTACTCATAATCCCAAATATTTATATATTATTATGATGATATAGTTCGGTGATATAGTTAGGTTATTCAGGAGCTTTGAAAAATATAAATATACGCAAGTGTTCTATTTAAAATGAAGAGGACAGACTCTGCTGGACGCTGTACTTGCGCATATACATTATATTTTCAGATAAATATAAGCTCAAGAAGAACACCAGTGGATTTGAAGTTGATTTTCATAATATTCTAGCATAAAGACACAAAAGATTTTATTCCATAAACAGACAACACAAAAAAAAATAAGTGGCAACTTACATAGAGAACATAAAAACTAGATTTCTTCATAATAACTGTAGAAATTTTGCTATGTTGCCAAATATATCTCCCGATAAACTAAACGCCCCTCATTCGTAAACGGCGCAACCAGAGTGAATTATAAATATTGATTAAAAGTAAACGTTAGTTAGTAAAACAATGTTTAGTAAAACAATGGTTAGTTCCTGAACGGTGCAACTGGTCTTGAAAGTTAAGATGGCGCTGGAATCACGCTTACTGAAATTGAATTTCGACTTTGTCAAGCACAGAAAATAACATCTCGTGCGACAAAACCAAAGTATTGCCTAGAAATTTTTTTCTTTCGTCCGGAATCGAACTCGATACATAGCGGTCCCAAGTCGACTGCTCTAACCATTGAGCTACACTACGTGTTTCTTAATCATCATATTTAGACTTCGAAATAACTAGTGTAGTCGCTTCGTTTCCAATCTTTCTTCTCTACAATCCTCGCCTGACACAACTAAATCTGCTTTCAGATGCCTCAGCTGCGACTCCTCCTGTCATTCCTGCACCGGAGACGGCCCTGACATGTGCAAGAAGTGCGCCAAGGGTTTCGTGATGAAAGACAAGCTGTGCGTGGACGCGGAAAGCGAGAGTCGAAAGCAACACGTCTACATCACCAGGTACCTCACCTACCTGGGACTGTGCGTGGCCACTTGCATAATCTTCAACAAGAACACGGTGCTAGCCGCGATTATAGGTATAGTGGTCGCCCTGTATATCTCCACCTCCGAATACGTCCTGAATTCGCACCCGACGCCTAAAACCGACAACATCGCGCAGACCATATTGAACAAGATATCGGGGTGAGATTCCGGACAAGGACAATGTCAAATGTCAAGGTAGTTGTGGTGCTCTGGCAGAGATGGCGCGAGAGGTGGACAGATGTCAATGCCTGATGATAGATGGCGCGAGTGTGAGGAAAAGTGGGGCTGTCTTTCAAAAAGTTTGTTTTATACAGACATTGAAGGAACATAATTGAATGATTTACGAATCTTCTATCAAGAGTTCTTTTCATAAATTCAGTTTTATTCAGATTGAATCAACGATATTCTCAGTTGATCGATCACTAACAATATAGAATTATCGAAACTCAAATACAGGAATAACTTTATTGAAGGATTCTGTAATAAAGTATCCCTTAACAGATATTCAAGCAATCGAAAAGAGTTATTTCTTGTCAACTTTATTATGAAATTTCTTTCATTTTGACAGTTGTTAGAAGATGTTCAACACAGAATATTGGGAGAACTGTCAAATTAAAGGATTTTTTTTAAAATATGGGTTTCCTGTATTTAAGTTAAGTACAAAAGGTTTCTATTAGAGAGTTATCGAAACACAAATACAGGCCTTACTTTATTAAAGGATCCTATAATAAAACACCCCTTAACGTTGGTCTGATATTTGAGAGATCGAAACGATTTATTTCTTAAATACTTCATTATCACAGTTGTGACAAGTTATTTAACCTAGAATATTGGGAGAACTGCCAAAATAAGGGATCCATTATTCAAATGCGGCTGTCTTTTATTTAAGTTAAGTACGGGAAGCCCGTATTTTAATACAGGCCACCTTAAAATCTTTTGTGAATGCGCATGAGTAAATGTCAAAAGAAGGGAAACTTTATTTAAGTTAGGCCTCTATTTGGGTTTCGAAAATTCTCCAATTTCTCTGTAAGTTTTCGCAAATCAGCTTGCAGTCACTGCTTAGATGATAAAGAAACCATCGTCTTAGGTCCAATATCACCTTTCGAATCTCCTCAAAAACTGACTGTCATGATTTGAAACTTTAAATTTTTTTTTCTTGAACTTGAGAAAAGTCTTCAGCTTCAAATTAAAACAAAATCAAGTCTTTGAGATAAAGCTAATGAGAGTGGATGATGAATTCATATGAGAAATTTTGAAGACATTCGAAATTTAACTGTTAATTAATATATGTTCCTTCCACAACAATATGTACTGAGGGTACAAAGAAGACATCACTATGTATACATTGCTCGACGGGATACTTTTCAAAAGATGTGTAGTTTGTATTAAATAAAAAAAGGAAAATTTATAATTTTCTTTACTTGATTCCATTTTCATTTACCACGAAGATGATAATATTCTTTTTATAGGGTATTCAAATTTGACTAACAATTCATCCTAATATTATAAATGTGAAAGTATGTGTGTTTGTTTGCCTTCACAGAATTCAGGAGACTGATGATCGATTTTGATGAAAATCTCACTATTGTGTAGAGAATTTATCCGAATAGGTTGTCATGTGAAATTCATTCCTATACAGGGTTATTCACGAATATGGCTCTATAGAATATTTTCAGGAAAGACACAAGATTCAGGAATGAAATTCTAAAGGTGAGCTTCAAGTAAGAAGACGACTTCTCGAATATTTTTTGAAGGTCCTAGCTGGCTAGAATACGTCCTGAATTCGCACCCGACGCCTAAAACCGACAACATCGCGCAGACCATATTGAACAAGATATCGGGGTGAGATTCCGACAAGAACAATGTCTAATGTCAAGGTAGTTGTGGTGCTCTGGCAGAGATGGCGCGAGAGGTGAACAGATGTGAGTGCCTGATGACAGATAGCGCGAGTGTGAGGAAAAGTGATAGAGCGATGAAAGATTGAAAGTGCGTGAGGATATTCAGTTGGGGGAATTACTGGAGCTGGCTTTTAAGAAGTTTGTTATACACAGACATCGAAGGAACATAATTGAATGATTTAAGAATCTTCTATCAATAGTTCTTTTAATAGATTCAGTTTTATTCAGATTGAATCAACGATATTCTCAATTGATCGATCACTAACAATAGAGAGTTATCGAAACTCAAATACAGGAATAACTTTATTGAAGGATTGTGTAATGAAAAATTCCTTAACAGATATTCAAGCAATCGAAAAGAGTTATTTCTTGTCAACTTTATTATGACATTTCTTTTATTTTGTCAGTCTTGAGAAAATTGGGAGAACTGTCAAAATAAAGGATTTTCTATTCAAATATGGCTGTCCTGTATTCAAGTTAAGTACGAAAGGCCTGTATTTTATTGCAGGCTACCTTAAAATCTTTTGTAAATGCGCATGAGTGAATGTCAAAATAAGGGAAACTTTATTGAAGTTAGACCTCTATTTGGGTTTCGAAAATTCTCCAATTTCTTTGTAAGTTTTCGCAAATCAGCTTGCAGTCACTGCTTAGATGATAAAGAAACCATCGTCTTAGGTCCAATATCATCTTTCGAATCTCCTCAAAAACTGCCTGTCATGATTTGAAACTTGAAAACTTTTTTTCATGAACTTGAGAAACGTCTTCAGCTTCAAATTAAAACAAAATCAAGTCTTTGAGTTAAAACTAATGAGAGTGAATGATGAATTAAATGAGAAATTTTTGAAGACATTTGAAAGGTAACTGTTAATTAATATATGTTCCTTCCACAACAATAACAAAGAAGTACAAAGAAGACATCACTTTATATTTCATTGCTCGATAGGATACTTTTCGAACGATGTGTAGTTTGTATTAAATAAAAAAAGGAAAGATTATCATATTTTTTTACTTGATTCTAATTTCTTTTACCACAAAGATAATAATATTCTTTTTATAGGGTATTCAAATTTGACTAACAATTAATACTAATATTATAAATGTGAAAGTATCTGTGTTTGTTTGCCTTCACAGAATTTAGGATCCTGATGATAGATTTTGATGAAAATCTCACTATTGTGTAGAGAATTTATCCGAATTGGTTGTCATGTGGAATTCATTCCTATACAGGGTTATTGAGGAATATGGCTCTATAGAATATTTTCAGGAAAGACACAAGATTCAGGATTGAAATTCTCAAGGTGAGCTTCAAGAAAGAAGACGACTTCTCGTATATTTTTTGAAGGTTCCAGGACTTTTCCGAAAGTGACATCAACTTTCGTTTTTCAAATGGAAAGACCTTTTTGATTCCAAAAGTTTGAAATTTCACGAGAAAATTTTCTTTAAATGAGGAAAAATTTTCAAAATTGAACTCTGAATACAGACAACTTCGAGGTTTTTTCATTAAAAATTCTCATTTTTGAGAATCTCCGAGAAGAAAAGCTGATACTTCTTTTTCGATAGCGTGATTTTCAGAATATGATAATTTTTTACGTTGATTTCACTAATACTCACCTTGAGAATTTCAAACCAATTGTTGCTCTCGCTTTACAGATACAAGAATTTAACTCGTCTGAACTATTGAAAATATTTTCTTGATAACAGAAATTTCCATAAATTTCACTTGACCGCTAATTATTTTCAAGTAAAAAACACATTTGGAATGAGATTAAAAATTGAAGACAAAATAGTTTTTCCTGAATATCTCGAAGAATATTCATCTTGAGATAAAAGTCTCGGACGTATGCTCCAATTATTTTTTGACGAAGATTTCGAAAATGCTTCGAAAAAATTTGATTCCAATTTGAAAAAAAAAAGTGTTTCATCACTTCTAACTTAGACAAAGAATTTGTGTCCTCTTGTATCATATTCTGAAAATCATGCTATCGGAAAAGAAGTATCAGCCTTTCTTCTCCAAGATTCTCAAAAATGAGAATTTTTAATGGAAAAACCTCGAATTTGGAAACAAAAAGACTCAGAATACGAATTTGAGAAGGAAATTATAAGCCTACGCGAGTTCTCTTTGTCACTTGCCTTTTCTTCAAGAACGAAAATTTAAATTTCGAATAGGATCAAGAAAGTTGCAAGAATTTTTTGATGACTTGTGGTTTTTTTCAGTTTTCTTCTTCGTGAAAGCTTCAGATACATGCTTATTAATTTTTTTTATTTTCATTATTTTTGTTGAATATTAACTGTAATAACTTTTTGATTTCGTTTTTCGCGCAGAGGTGTTATGATTTTTTGTTTTCACGTGTATCTTAACCTCTGAATCACGTCAAAAATTTTAATATTTCACGTGATGGTTTTATGTGTATTTCATTCGAGAAAAGTATCGAGTTGAAGCTGTAGGTTCGAGTGAATGATCCTAGATCCGCCTCTGGAGGGACAACCCGTAACCCCTCCTCCTTATGCGCCGAATTTGTTCACCTTGCTATTTCTTAATTTCAAACACACTATAGTGCAATAATTGTTGATGAAAATATCGGTTACGATAAACAAAATTCTATTCAACTTACCAAGCTCTCGTATGTTTCGGCCTTTTTAGGGTTCTTCGCGTTCATTCTCTTCTCCCTCCTCCTTTCGATTTCTCCAGTCCTATCCAAGAACGTATCGTCGTCGCTATCGTAATAATCGTTTTCTGCCCAATCTTTCGCTTTCCTCTTCCTCGATTCTGCAAACACCCCGATTTACTAAATAGTTTCAGGCTTTCACGACAGGATATACTGACATTAAGAGAGTCTTCCGGGCTTATTGGCCGTGGTCTATTAGGAATTATTTCACCTAACGTTTCGCCCACAACTGCGGTAGGCATCCTCAGAGGATTCTTGGTCTGAGGTTGTGACTCGACAGTTGAATTTCCGAAAGTTATGCTGGATTCGATCCGTTTACCCAACTTATACCCTGATCATTGGCGGGAAAAGGTAGTGAGTTCACGCGCGCAGTATTGATTGGTCCATCGCTCCCACTTCGTATTGGCTTGATTTTGGTCTTTTCCAACACCTTCAACCATGCGCTATGTACCAAAGGAGTTTCTTCCCTTCTGTTCATGTTGTTCTTATGTTTATATATCTCAATGGCTTCCATGTTAATCCAAGGATAAAAACTTGTGATGTTCGAAATAGCCTCTGCTTTTGAGAAAACAATATTGTGTCCATCTGTTAGAGCATGTTCCTCTAGTGCGGATTTTTCTGTCTGATTGAGTCGACAGCATCGTTCATGCTCCTTAATTCTCGTATTGGTACTTCGCTTCGTTGTACCAATGTAGACTTTGCCGCAGTCACAAGGTATCCTATAAATAATGGGTTGAGAGAGTGGGTCGACTTTGTCTTTGGTAGTTCTGATCATTTGGCCAAGTTTTTGAGAGGCACAATATAGAGACTGTCTATAAGCCAACTCAAAAACTTGGCCAAGTTGATCAGAACTACCAAAGACAAAGTCGACCCACTCTCTCATCCCGGTATTTACAGGATACCTTGTGACTGCGACAAAGTCTACATTTGTACAACGAAGCGAAGTATCAATAAGAGAATTAAGGAGCATGAACGATGCTGTCGACTCAATCAGATAGAAAAATCCGCACTAGCGGAATATGTTCTAACAGATGGACACAATATTGTTTTCTCAAAGGCGGAGGCTATTTCGAACATCAAAAGTTTCTATCCTAGGATGAACATGGAAGCCATTTAGATATATTAACATAAGAACAACATGAACAGAAGGGAAGAAACTCCTTTGGTACATAGCGCATGGTTGCCGGTGTTGGAAAAGACCAAAATCAAGCCAATACGCAGTGGGAGCGATGGACCAATCAACATCGCGCGCGTAAACCCACCTTCTCCCTCCAATGATCAGGGTATAAGTGGGGCCAACGGATTGAATCCAGCATCACTTTCGGCAATTCAGCGGTCGAGTTACAACCTCAGACCAAGAATCCTCTGAAGATGCCTACCGCAGTTGTGGGCGAAACGTTAGGTGAAATAAACCCTTTTAGACCACGGCCAATAAGCTCGGAAGACTCTCCTAATGTCACCCCAGATACACGAAAAAAACATTCAAACTCACCGTGAACTGCTTGTCTCAACAACCCGTATCTGTCCAAAATCCTGCAAGCTTCCAAAGCACACTGGACCACAGCCTCTTTTTTCTTTCCTTTGTGTATGATTTCGGCGTAGATCGGTCTTCCCTTGTCATCATCGATGGGCAACTCCACTTTGCACAAAAACTGGCCCATCCCTTGCTCTGAACATTCGTATTCTAAATTCAAACCTTCTCTCTCGAAAAAACCTCTCAGGGTTTTCTTGGGGTCGTCCAAATATAAGTCTTCGTTGTTAGATTGAGCGAAAGGGTTCTCTGAAAGGTCTGTTTCTTCGTCTGCGTCTTCTCCTGAAAATCCAGGTTTGACTTGAAGACCAGGGTCGATAATTTTTCGAACAAAAAAAAACAGCGGTAGAAAAAGTAGAGGAATATAACAGAAATTGAAGGAAAAATGAATTACAGGCGATATTAGGTCAGGAAGTGGAAAAAGCTTAGTTCGCGAAAAATTGGGAGCACTAATTCTGAATTTATGTAAAATATTTAGTGCCTAATTAGTGCCTATTAGTGCTGTATAAGTCATTGTCAGCATCATTCTAATTTATGAGAAATTGCCAATTAAATAAAAGTTTTGCTTGTGACTTTAAGCTCAGCACCAAAAGTTTCGAATTACGATGAAATCAATGTACCAACATTTAGTGATTAATTAATGCCTATTAGTGCTTTTTGAACCAAAGGAAAAATATGAATATTCTTTATTTGGCAATTGTTTCGAAAACTAGAATAGTTCTGTCAATTATTCATACGGCACTAATAGGCACTAATCAGGCACTAAATATTTGAAACAGTTTCAAAATTAGTGCTTCATCCTTTTCGTTGACTTCACGCATGCTCCAAAAATAACACTCAATTGAAGTGAAACTAAAAATGATATTACACCCGTTTTAACGGCACTAATTAGGCACTTTTTAATGCAACAATCATTTATACAGGTTTATTCACGAATATGGCTCTATAGAATATTTTCAGGAAAGACACAAGATTCAGGATTGAAATTCTAAAGGTGAGCTTCAAGTAAGAAGACGACTTCTCGTATATTTTTTGAAGGTTCTATGACTTCCGGTTTTTCCGGAAGTGACATCAACTTTCGTTTTTCAAATGGGAAGACCAATTTTTCTTGCATAAATAGATTCTCCATTGAATTCTGAGTCTTTTTGATTCCAAAAGTTTGAATTTTCCCTAGAAAATTCTCTTCAAATGAAGAAATACGAAAAAAAATCTCAAAATTTAACTCTTTTGAAATACAGGCAAATTCGAGGTTTTTTCATTAAGAATTCTCATTTTTGAGAATCTCCTAGAAAAAATGCTGATATTTCTTTTCCGATAGCTTGATTTTCAGAATATGATACAATAGGTCACAAATTCTTTGTAAAGTAAGAAGTGACGAATCATCAAAAAATCGTCCTTTTCAAATTGGAACTCCATTTTTCCGAATCATTTTTAAAATCTTCGTCAAAAAATAATAAGAGCATACGTCCAAGACTTTTATCCGAAAATGAATATTTTTCGAGATATTCAGGAAAAACGATTTTGTCTGCAATTTTCAATCTCATTCCAAATGTGTTTTTTTACTGGAAAATAATTAGCGGTCAAGTGAAATTTTTGGAAATCTCTGTTATCGAGAAAATATTTTCTATAGTTCAGACGAGTTAAGTGTTAAGTTCTTGAATTATCATCTGTAATGCGAGAGCAACAATTGGTTAAAAGTTTTCAATGTGAGTGTTAGTGAAATCAACGTAAAAAATTCTCAGGAATGCAGAAAAAAAATATTTGTAATAATTTTAAATGCTTTTGAAAGAATATTTAACAGAACATGTAACAATTTCATTACTGAAAATTCAAATTTCCCTACCATGACAACAAAGAAATTCTCCAGAATTCCGAATTTGCGGAAATTATCCTGGGCTTTAGAAAATAAAGAAAAACTGGACTAGTCTGAACTATAAGAAAATATTTTCTCGATAACATAGATTTCCAAAAACTTCACTTGACCGCTAATTATTTTCGAGTAAAAAAAATTCGGAATTAGATTGAAAATTGAAGAAAAAATTGTTTTTCCTGAATATCTCGAAAAATATTCATTTTGGGAAAAGTCTTGGACGTATGCTCCTATTATTTTTTGACGAAGATTTCGAATATGTTTCGAAAAAATGGGGTTCCAATTTGACAAAAACGATTTTTTGATGTTTCGTCACTTCTAACTTCGACAAAGAATTTGTGACCTCTTGTATCATATTGTGAAAATCACGATATCGGAAAAGAAACATCAGCCTTTCTTCTCGGAGATTCTCAAAAATGAGAATTTTCAATGAAAAAACCTCGAATTTGTCTGTATTTCAACAGAGTTCAATTTTGAGATTTTTATCTCGTATTTCCTCATCTAAAGAGAATTTTCTCCTGAAAATTCAAACTTTTGGAATAAAAAAAATCAGAATTCCATGGAGAATCTATTTATGCAATAAAAAATGGGTCTTGCTATTTGAAAAATGAAAGTCCTATAACCTTCGAAAATATACTAGAAGTCATCTTCTTACATGGAGCTCACCTTTAGAATTTCAATCCTGAACCTTGTGTCTTTCCTGAAAATATTCTATAGAGCCATATTCGTGAATAACCCTGTATATAGGAGATAGTCTATGATATTACGAAAACAGTTAATTTTTTGCCTTCGGTTCCAAAAGCACTAATAGGCACTAATTAAGCACTAAATATTGGTATATTGCACTAGAATGGTGCTGTCAATTATTTATACGGCACTTATTAAGCACTAAATATTCGACATAGTTTCAAAATTAGTGCTTCCTACTTTTCGCTAACTTCACCGACACAAATGTACTAACTAAAGTAAGTTTTCATTTCTCACCTAGACCCCAATCTATTCCCCTCTCTTCCTCCTTCTTCTTCCTTTCTTCCTCTTCTTTTTCGATCCGTTGAAGTTCTTCTATCTTCTCCCTTTCCCTCCTTTCTAAATCTTCCTTTCTTTTTTGCTTGAGTTCCGTAACAGAAAGTTCTGACTCTTCTTCTGTGTCCTCCTCTGGTCCATTGAGAAGGTAACTTCTGCTGCTACAACCTAATTTCAAGATATGGCCCACCTACAGTTGAGATGCAAATTGAAAAACAAGTTTTTATGGTTGGAAGAAATTTTAGGTGTATCAATTTCAATAGCTTCAGAGATTTAAAACATTCATCCATTTTGGTAATATTCGATGCTTCTTTTCCGATAGCGTGATTTTCAGAATATGATACAGGAGGTCACAAATTCTTTGTGGAAGTTAGAAGTGACGAAACATCAAAAAATCGTTTTTTTTTTCAAATTGGAACTCCATTTTTTCGAAGCATTTTCGAAATTTTTGTCAAAAAATAATGGGAGCATGCGTCCAAGACTTTTAACCCAAAATGTATATTTTTCGAGATATTCAGGAAAAACGATTTTGTGTCTACAATTTTCAATCTCATTCCGAATGTGCCTCTTTACTGGAAAATAATTAGCGGTTAAGTGAAATTTTTGGAAATCTCTGATATCGAGAAAATATTGTCTATAGCTTAAATGAGTTAAGTTCTTGAATTATCATCTGTAATGCGAGAGCAACAATTAGTTAAAAGTTCATTATGTGAGTATTATTGAAGTCAACGTAAAAAATTCTCAGGAATGAAGAAAAATTAATTTGTAATGATTTTTAATGCTTTTGAAAGAATAATTTACAGAACATGTAACACTTTCATTACTAAAAATTCAAATTTCGCTACGATGACAAAAAAGAAATTCTCCAGAATCAAGAAATTGCGGAAATTATTCTAAGCTTTAAAATATAAAGAAAATCTGAACTCATCTGAATTATAAGAAAATATTTTCTCGATAACAGAGATTTCCAAAAATTTCACTTGACCGCTAATTATTTTCCAGTAAAAAAACACATTCGGAATGAGATTGAAAATTGAAGACAAAATAGTTTTTCCTGAAAATCTCAAAAATATTCATTTTGGGTTAAAAGTCTTGGACTTTTCCAATTTGAAAAAAAACGATTTTTCGATGTTTCGTCACTTCTAACTTTGACAAAGAATTTGTGACCTCCTGTATCATATTCTGAAAATCACGCTATCGGAAAAGAAGCATCAGCCTTTCTTCTCGGAATTTCTCAAAAATGAGAATTTTCAATGAAAAAACCTCGAATTTGTCTGTATTTCAACAGAGTTCAATTTTGAGATTTTTTTTCGTACATATTTCCTCATTTAAAGAGGATTTTCTCGGAAAAATTCAAACTTTTGGAATCAAAAATACTCAGAATTCAATGGAGAATCTACTTAAGCAATAAAAAATGGGTCTTCCCATTTGAAAAACGAAAGTGGATGTCACTTCCGGAAAAACCGGAATTGAATTACAGAAAAAAAATACTCGAAAAGGAGGCTTATTCTAATACTCGTTCATTCAAAAACTCGCAATTTCGTGAATTTTGACTTCTATTCTCTATGAAATTAAGGAAAAATAAAATATTGAAACAAGTTCCCACAACAATGAGTAAGCATTGTTGATCTTCAATTACCATAGCTTCGAAACGACTCTATTGATCAAACATTTCACTCGGCAACCGTTTTTGACAAATAAAACGAATTTCAAACACTCATCTGAAGTCCCCCAAGAAGAAAAAATGGAATCCTGCGACGCAAGCACCGAAAAAGAACTAAAACAATTAAAGAACCAAGAATTAAAGCAACCAAAGAAGAACACAAACATCAAAACTAACAAAAAAAGTTCAAAACCGAACAACGAATCCGACAATGACACTGACTCATCTGCATCCTTTGAAAGAATAAAGGCGCTATTCAGAAAAACGGAAGAAATGAAGGAAATTGCGAAAGAAAAGAACAAAGACGTAGAAAACCAGTTCGAAAGCCTCCGGGAAAGGCTCAACAGTAGTACGACATTCTTGAACCAGATGAAATCGTCTATAGAAAACTTACGGTTTTCTTACCAGCGAAAAATGATGGAACAACAAGAGGAAGATTACGAAGACTACTTAAAAACCAAGGAAAAGTTCAAAAATAAGGACGAAATGAACGGATACTTGGAAGAGCTGAAAGGAAAAATCGAAACACTCCAAATGAAACCCAAGGATCCCGTGCTGGACGATGAGGGCCCCCAAGATTATCAGAGCGCCCTCAAAGACGTAGTAAATAATTTAAAAATAATCGACGAAGGTTTATATTCTTCCACTAGGAATTTCGGGAAGGAGAAGAAGTGAAAAGTTCCTTAATACGTAGTTTACACATTTTTAAAACTAAATTTTGCAGTGGGTTTTTCACTTTTATACATTATCACTTGTTCTTGAATAAAAATATAAAACATAAATAATAGAATGATGAATAATGAAAAAGACGAAGTACTGACCTGAATTCTGACATAAACCCTGGGTCTCAATTTATTCTTGTTTAGGAATGTTCCATGTGTACTTCCAAGATCGTATATATAAAATCCTGCTCCATTTGTTTCATCGGGTTCAGAACGATATTGTATCACCGCATGATACCTAAAGAAAAAACTTACAAATTCAAGTGGAACAAAAAGCAGGTGAACTACCTGGAGATTGTTGGATGTTGCATGGGAATATCACAGTTAGCCAGCCTTCCAAACACCCAATACCGTTTATTTTCCAAATTTATCCTATCGATAATACTCCCATCTTTCAACACTTCGAAATTATAGTTTTGGGAAGAGGTTGGAGGTACACCAGACCAAGCCGGCTCTTTGTACTGAACACTGAAGCTGTTGTCAGTCTTTGTTGTGGTAGTTTCTGCTGGAAATACGAAAAGTTCCAGGTATCGAAAACGTCTTAATTCTTGAGAGTCTCACCTTTGGGGACCTCGTAATTGTGGGGAATATCCGTGCTTTTCACAGCCTCGCTTTCAGGGGTGTTTGTGTCTGGTGTTGGTGGGTTTATTAATTTTTTCGGTAATCGTCCAATTTTACCTACGAGCAGTGGTTTTTTGAATGTGGATTCTGAAGTTTTGAAGGTATTTTCGTTCTCAGGTTTTGATTCATCGTTTTCGACAGCTTTGATATCATTCTCGTGTTGATTATTACTTTTTTCTTCGTCGATTTCCATTATGAATTCAATAATTACCAAGGAAATTGTTTTGATTCAACAACATAACCTAAAAATTATAGTGAAGATAGGCAACTTTACATTCACGCGAAGGGATTCTAATAATAAAGCCCCATTCTCGACGAAAACAGACGAATATGCAGGAAGCAGGAACACGTGCATTTATCGTCACGATTATTCGTGCGTTCTAAGCTCGATATCAATTTTTTTTGCCACGAGGCAAAAAGATTTTGAAAATAATCATATTATGTAATACTACTTGAGAAGCTGATTAATACATGACTTGCTAATGAAAAATCCATATTTTTCGTTTTCCCTTGCCTGAAATCTTTTTCAACTTGTACATTTAAACTGCTCCACATGTATTAGGGATATTGACTTAAATTGCAAAAAATATAGTTTAAATGAGATTTTGTTATGAAAATTCATATTGATATGATTTCAAGTTGCACGAAATAAAATTAATTTTAGCCTGTCCTGTAGGTCTGCAGCTTATACAGGTGGTTGAGAAAAATCGAGTAAAATAATGAAATTTCATTCCCAGAGAATTCAAGCATTTTAAGACTATCAATACAATGTATGGCCTCCAGCACGGGCATCAATAACAGCTTGACATCTTCTTTGCATACTACACACGAGATTGTTGAACATTTCTTGAGGAATTTGGTTCCAATTACGGGGCAGAAGCTCTCTCAGATCATTTAAGGATTCTGGGGTAGGTTGATGATTATCTAATCTTCTTTGGAGCATATCTCATGAATTTTCTATGCAATTCAAATCTGGTGAGTGCGGATGAGGTATTGGGAAATGTGGAATACCAAGCTCCTCACGCGCATTCTCAACTATGGTTGCACGGTGAGGTCTAGCGTTATTGTCTAGAAATTGAAAAGTTTCACCAATAGCAGCGTGAAAATTTGGCAAAACATTGTCAATGACATGCTCCCTATAGTGTAGGGCGGTCATATTCCCAGGACAAATATGTAGACCTGTGCGCCCGTTGAAACATATCCCGGCCCATACCATAACACTAGCCTCTCGGAATGGATGGACTTCTAGGACATAGCGACGATTACGGGGTATGCGTGGGATTGTCCATACCCTTATTCTTCGAGAATCTGAAAATCCTCCATATCTGGATTCATCAGTGAAAAAGACTATACCCCATTGATCGTTTCAATTCATATGTTGCTTTTGCCCATTCCAGTCTTTGACGCTTATGGTCACGTGTTAATCAGAACTCCTCTTAATGGACATCTAGAACCTAGATTCACCTCTCTCAAACGTCGTCTGATGGTATCGATGGAAACTTGGACCCCATCTGCATTTTGAAGAGTATTCCGTAGCATTCTACACGTAGATGTAGGCTTTCTTCTCGCCGAAACGATCCTGAGCAGGTGTTGTTTTTCGTTGCCCACCAAGCCTTGGTTTTCCCAACACGGAACCTGTCTCGCTGAACCTATTCCAAAGTCGAGATATCACACTTTGGCTGCCTTGGAGCCTTTCCGTCACAACAATCTGAGTTAGTCCACCCTGTAGCAGCGTTTGTTCATTCACGTCTTGGCATTTTCAGAAAACTCGTTTCAAATCAAAACCGTTCATAAACTGACTCCATTTCAAAATAAGATCGAACATTCATGAAGCATATGCAAAAAACCAAACTTCAGAAAAAAGGTGACCAGATTGACGAAATGTCTCATTCTGATTTTTATTGAATCGATTCAAGTTGTTATTGAGTTTTAAATGATTTTTCAGCGATTTTCTCCAAGATTACATATCGTATTCAAAACGATTGAATACGATACGATATCCCTAACTCTTGTGGAGCAGTATATACATATATATAATATATATAACTTAAATGATTCTCGGAATATAGGTTTTCATGGATGTGGTGAATCTTAATTTGCCAGAAAATTTGAAGAATTATCGTGAAAATATTTACGGCACAAGACAGCACAAATTTTCTCATTCATTCGTGAGAAGAAAAAAACCAAAGTGGTGGGCTTTCTTTTTTTTCATTCTCTTCAGACTTTATAGGGAAAATTCGAACGGCACAACTCAGTTGAGGAGGCCCACGTTTTCGGTTTTTGAAATATCTCGAGAAGCACTTGGAATTTGATTTTTCTTCATAAATATAATACATTATAACAACCTTTAGCATCCATTATTTACTTCAAATCAAAATATTCCAAAAACGGTACACAGTATCGAGTTTTTATCAGGAGTACCTTTTTGGTGTGCAATTAAATGATGTTCAAGATCGCTCAAAATTCAGCTTAATAAATCTAATATCAAAAAAGTTATGTTCTAAACGACTTGGTTCGAACCGTGTAACTAGCGCCCTCTATGAGAGTCAGACATCAAAACACATTCATTAGAAGTATCAGCTTTCAAAACATATTCGTATAAAATTTCATTACAATGTGTATATATTTTTTTCAACGCCCTGTATCTCGAATACGGATGGCGTTACGAAACTTTTTTACTGAACAAACCCCCATTATGTTTCAGTTTTCTGTCTATCCTAGAGAGGGGACCACCTTTTTTGAAACACCCTGTATATCAATATTTTCAGGCTTTTACGACCGGATATACAGACATTAAGAGATTCTTCCGGGCTTATTGGCCATGGTCTATTAGGAATTATTTCAAATAACGTTTCGCCCACAACTGCAGAGGATTCTTGGTCTGAGGTTGTAACTCGGCCGCTGAATTTCCGAAAGTGATGCTGGATTCGATCCGTTGGCCCCACTTATACCCTGATCACTGGCTGGAGCAGGTAGTGGGTTTACTCGCGCGATGTTGATTGGTCCATCGCTCCCACTTCGTATTGGCTTGATTTTGGTCTTTTCCAACACCGGCAACCATGTGCCATGTACCAAAGGAGTTTCTTCCATTCTGTTCATGTTGTTCTTATGTTTATATATCTCAATGGCTTTCATGTTCATCCTAGGATAGAAACGATTGATGTTCGAAATAGCATGAACAGAAGGGAAGAAACTCCTTTGGTACATGGCGCATGGTTGCCGGTGTTGGAAAAGACCAAAATCAAGCCAATACGAAGTGGGAGCGATGGTCCAATCAACATCGCGCGCGTAAACCCACTACCTTCTTCCGCCAATGATCAGGGTATAAGTTGGGCCAACGGATCGAATCTAGCATCACTTTCAGAAATTCAGCGGTCGAGTTACAACCTCAGACCAAGAATCCTCTGAAGATGCCTTCCGCAGTTGCGGACGAAACGTTAGGTGAAATAATTCCTTATAGACCACGGCCAATCAGCCCGGAAGACTCTCTTAATGTCACCCTGCATATCAACGAAATTTTAAAAAATGTGTTAATTTGAATGGATGCCACTCTGTTCAAAAGATTCACAACAAATTTCTTGTAGATTTTTGCAAAGGTTCAATCGGTATATCTAATACTCGAAAAAACTTTAGTTGTTTGTTTCCAGGGTTGGCATAGCTCATTAGGAAAGTTTAAAATGGATCAATCTTTTCATCTAGGCTGAAAATAATGTGAAGAAGAATATTCACAAATGAAATGTTCCATTTGGCTTGATGGAATTTTTCCAAACGTTTGTTCCTAATTAACTTACGGACTAATTCACAGATTGTTTTTTTTGTTTATTATTTTCTGTGTGTATATTTTGATTATGAGCTTTATAGATTATTCTTTGCTCTTATCACTTGTAAATAAATAAATAAAGGATATTCACTATGAAAATGAAACTCGTTACTTTTAAAAACTTTTTTAATATTGCCACAACTTTAAAACTTTGTCCTTCCCTCCGGAAGCCACCCTGAATCCATCAGTGGACCAGTCAACAGCATACACCTCATCTCCATGCCCAGGCAGGTCAATCTCCAACTTATTCGTCTTCAAATTCCACAATTTCAACGTAGAATCAGCGCTGCCGCTCACCATCATTCTGGAATCAGCGGAAAAGGCCACCATATACACCGCTTGAACGTGTCCGCGCAGGGTAGCTATGTATTTGCCGGTTTTAGCCTGCCACAGTCTGATCGACTTGTCGAACGATGCTGAAGCCAGTATTCGCCCATCTGGCGAAAATTTAACGTCGTTTACCAACTGTTGATGGCCGGTGAGCCTTGCGATAGGTTTCTTGTCTTTCATGGGATCCCAAAGGAACATCGTGAAGTCATCGGAGCCAGAAACCAACCTTTCACCGCAAGCTTCTGTTATTTCTTTATATCTAAAAAACAAATAAGAATAAATTTGGAAAATTAGGTTATCTCGTACTTTCGGCATTTGACCTTGAAGCGTTCCCGTCTTGAAGCAGCAACGTTGCCAGATTGGACAAATATTCGAGTATTTAAAGAGTTTTAAGCGAACGCACGAAATTAACGTCTATTTCTCGAAAAGTGTTATGGTGTGAGGATTTGTAAGGATAGGTAAGTACCTATGACTTGTACTATCTAAGAATGAAAAAGAAAATTTTTACAGAAACTCTAGTGTATCATCAATAAATCAATCGCTCATAACGCTTCGTTTTTATGCAACTGGGGAGCACTTGCTGAATTTGGAGGTATGCATGTTTCAACAAGCCAATCTTCGTCTGTTACATGAAATTATAGAAACGAAATGACAGTAGAGTTAGGTTAGGTAAATAACAACTATCATCTGTATCCAGCCAGCCAATGAAAAGGCTTTATTGAACTAGGGTGAAGTTCAAACAACATGAAAAACTGAAATATCACTAGATAGAACTATTCAAGGGTCCCTCACATAGAAAATAAAATATTGTTTTATATTTTGAGGTCCCTTACGTAACTGTCAATATTCAAGAGATCCTTAACTTTAAGGAATGTTGGTGCAAACGGGTCTTATGGACTTATTCATAGGTTACAAGAATATTCACGATATTGAAAGAAAATAAAAAATTAGTATTTTTGAAAACTTTTTTAATATTGCCACAACTTTAAAACTTTGTCCTTTCCTCCGGAAGCCACCCTAAATCCATCAGTGGACCAGTCAACCGCATACACCTCATCTCCATGACCTGGCAGGTCAATCTCCAACTTATTCGTCTTCAAATTCCACAATTTCAACGTAGAATCAGCGCTGCCGCTCACCATCATTCTGGAATCAGCGGAAAAGGCCACCATATACACCGCTTGAACGTGTCCGCGCAGGGTAGCTATGTATTTGCCGGTTTTAGCCTGCCACAGTCTGATCGACTTGTCGAACGATGCTGAAGCCAGTATTCGCCCATCTGGCGAAAATTTAACGTCGTTTACCAACTGTTGATGGCCGGTGAGCCTTGCGATAGGTTTCTTGTCTTTCATGGGATCCCAAAGGAACATCGTGAAGTCATCGGAGCCAGAAACCAACCTTTCACCGCAAGCTTCTGTTATTTCTTTATATCTAAAAAACAAATAAGAATAAATTTGGAAAATTAGGTTATCTCGTACTTTCGGCATTTGACCTTGAAGCGTTCCCGTCTTGAAGCAGCAACGTTGCCAGATTGGACAAATATTCGAGTATTTAAAGAGTTTTAAGCGAACGCACGAAATTAACGTCTATTTCTCGAAAAGTGTTATGGTGTGAGGATTTGTAAGGATAGGTAAGTACCTATGACTTGTACTATCTAAGAATGAAAAAGAAAATTTTTACAGAAACTCTAGTGTATCATCAATAAATCAATCGCTCATAACGCTTCGTTTTTATGCAACTGGGGAGCACTTGCTGAATTTGGAGGTATGCATGTTTCAACAAGCCAATCTTCGTCTGTTACATGAAATTATAGAAACGAAATGACAGTAGAGTTAGGTTAGGTAAATAACAACTATCATCTGTATCCAGCCAGCCAATGAAAAGGCTTTATTGAACTAGGGTGAAGTTCAAACAACATGAAAAACTGAAATATCACTAGATAGAACTATTCAAGGGTCCCTCACATAGAAAATAAAATATTGTTTTATATTTTGAGGTCCCTTACGTAACTGTCAATATTCAAGAGATCCTTAACTTTAAGGAATGTTGGTGCAAACGGGTCTTATGGACTTATTCATAGGTTACAAGAATATTCACGATATTGAAAGAAAATAAAAAATTAGTATTTTTGAAAACTTTTTTAATATTGCCACAACTTTAAAACTTTGTCCTTTCCTCCGGAAGCCACCCTAAATCCATCAGTGGACCAGTCAACCGCATACACCTCATCTCCATGACCTGGCAGGTCAATCTCCAACTTATTCGTCTTCAAATTCCACAATTTCAACGTAGAATCAGCGCTGCCGCTCACCATCATTCTGGAATCAGCGGAAAAGGCCACCATATACACCGCTTGAACGTGTCCGCGCAGGGTAGCTATGTATTTACCGGTTTTAGCCTGCCACAGTCTTATCGACTTGTCGAACGACGCTGAAGCCAGTATTCGCCCGTCTGGCGAAAATTTAACGTCGTTTACCAACTGTTGATGCCCGGTGAGTCTAGCGATCGGTTTCTTGTCTTTCGTGGGATCCCAAAGGAACATCGTGAAGTCATCGGAGCCAGAAACTAACCTTTCACCGCAAGCTTCTGTTATTTCTTTATATCTGCAAAAAACAAATTAGAATAAATTTGGAAAATTGGGTTATCTCGTACTTTTTGCATGTGACCTTGAGGAGGTCCCGTCTTGGAGCAGCAACGTTGCCAGATTGGACAAATATTCGGGTATTTGAAGAGTTTGAAGCGAACGCACGAACACATTTTATACTGAAAGAGGGTAGTGTATACGGTCTTGAAGTATATGAAGACCTTCATTAAACTTCATAAAACGCTACTGAGGCCCGAAAATTACTTTGATTTACGTTAGAACAAGTTTCTTTTAATTTTGGATAAAGGGGTTGTTTTCACCCCTTTAAACTAATAAGCATAAATCGACATAGGGTAGGAGTAGGAGACAAGTATAGCTTATATCCAAAATTTTATCAAAATCGAAGCATCTTGATAGAATTCCGAGGTAACGCCTAATTTTCGCCCTCATTGACTGGACTAATTATACAGGACAATTTTATGTCCACTTTCAAGGTATTATACCATAATAGTTTATTATAATATTAAAGTTGCTTTTTTATTTATCGATTGAGGCTGTACGAAGTCTGCTGGGTCAGCTAGTAGAGTATAGATATATCCTTAAATGTATTCGAAAAAAATCTAATTGACAAGATTAGATTTTATTGATCTATTTATTGCCTGACTACCTATAAAGAGCATTGAATATAATAATTCAAATGTACAATTTATACCAGAATGTCGACGCATTTGAAAATGTAAAGTGAAAATCATTTAAAAGTCGAATTAGTGAATGAAGGAAAAATGACAAATCTGTTGGAGAAAACTCAAATAATTGCAAAATTAAAAGGCAAAGAAATCAACTCATGCATGTGTAATTATCCCTTGATCTTTTCCCTGTCGAAAATCTTTTCAGTCGGCAAATGAGTAAGTTGAGTCTACATCCGTTTCCAAAGATTCGGCTGTACAATCTGGCAATAATATTCACATATGACAATATTCGAGCGTGCGCAATTTGGTTCTTAGTTTCTCACTTGCCGAAAGTACAAGATAACCACATTCAGGTAATGCTTAGAATTTACTAGGAATGTTTTAGAGACTGGGAACGCAAACCCAGAAAAGTTTCAGAAGAGGCAGTTTCACCCAGAATATATTTCAATTGATAAAATAAAATATACAGAAATATGTGTTAATACATTAAAGAATTATTTGTTCAATCCTAAGAGCATTTTACTTTTTCATTCTTGAGCCCCATACATTTTTTTTTTAACATTGACTTCAAGGTTGAGAAGGAACAACAGTAGCTCTCAGTTCAGTATATAAAGGAAAAATAACAAATTGGTTCAAGAAAACTAAAATAATTGAAAAATTCAAACGCAAAGAGATTAATTCATACATGTGATATTTTCCCTGTCAAAAAACTTTTCAGTTGACTCCTAATCTGTTTCCAAAGAATTTGGATTGTGCACAATCTGGCAACAAAATTCACGCATGACACTGTTCGCGTGTACGCCATTTGGTTCTCAATTTCTCACATGCCGAAAGTAGAGGATTAAATTCAATAATACTCACCTTTTCAGGGCGAAATCTTGAGATTTCTTCTTGTTTTCATCTTGTGTATCTTTATTATAATCTTTCACAGGATCGAATGCTCCTATTTTCAGAATATAATCTGTATTTAGCGCCAGCGTATTGACCCAATGTGCATGGCCTTCTAATGTTCGGCATAATACACCGTCTGTTGCTCTCCATACTTTGATAGTTCTGTCTTGCGATGCTGTGTATATAAGGCCTAAACCACCCCATTTCACTACTGTCACACTTTTTAAATGACCACTTATTGTTAACAACGTATGGCCTAAAACGGTGTCCCATATTCTTACATCACCATCTTTAGAAGAACTTGCTAACAACCTGAAAATATAGTCATAAAATAGAATGCACAAATACCTAATAGTAGGGGGCCCAAGAGTGGCTAAACTTTTTTCGTTTCGATGGAAATATTTGGAGGATAAAGAAAAACATATAATCTGACGATTTCCACAAGCCGAAATAACAGAAATTGGTCGAGAAAGTTCATTACATGCATCTGCATAATGCCTATATTCCCTGCTCCGTGTTTGCATTCCATTCTCTCCCCTCCGACCCCTCTACTTTCTGTTGGCTTGACAACACCACAGTTTAGGATACAAACACAACAAAACATGTTGGCTCATTTTGAGTTAGGTGAATTAAAGTTTATGAATATTCATTATGAGTTATATTAGTATGACGTCTGTTTTTGTGGTGAAATTACCAGAAAACAATTAAATTCACATTAGAAACCTATAAAGTACCTTGTACTGACCTGCAATCTGTATTCTGATGGTAGGGTTCCCAACTTAAAGAAGTGATCCATTGCTTGTGACCAACCATGGTTTTCCCCAATTGTTTTCCGCTGAAAGGATCCCAGATAATTATTTTACCATCTTTACATGCTGACGCCAATCTCCTGCTATCTGGCGACCAAGATATACACAACACCCAATTTCTGTGACCTTTGCAAGTATGCAACGGAGTCTGAGTCATAACATCCCAAAATCTTACAGTTGTATCGCCTGAGCCACTAGCTAAATTTAGTCCATCTGGGCTGAAACTGACCGATATCACAGCTTCTGCATGGCCAGGCATGGAGCTTGTACATCGTGTAACTGGCCTTACACGAAATACAGCTTGCTGTTGGTATACGATATCTACAATTTCTTCGGTGTTGATATTGGTGATATCGAGTGTTTTTTGAAGGGAATTCGTTATTTCTGTGTCGTTCACGTAGAAGAGGTAAGGGACTGGTTCTTCCTGTTCTAAGAGTGCATTACAGATAGCAGTCAGCTGGTGCAGGGTGCAATTTACTGGCAAATCCATGATATTTCCCAAAACTTCTCCCGTTTCTGATTTGAAACGGCATGATAATATTTCTTTTCCATTGTTATCTGTAGTTTCTAAGTCCATTTTGAAAACTTAAGCACGAATAATCCGAACTAAGAACATAAATAAATAATCTCAGAGAAAACAAGTTTAAAACTTATGAGGTTAGGTTTTAAGAGAGGTTAGGTTTATAGAACTCTATCATCGATTAAACACCTATTTTCTTCTTTTTAAAGAATATTTATTAGAAGAGTTCTTGGCTTCAATTCAAAAATTATTTTTTGTTTTTGTAAACTCATCAAATCATTCTTCAAGATAACAGTGATTTGCTAAGTCATGTGAAAAAAAAGATTCTTCTTTTTGCAGTACGTAAATACTGCATAAACGCCATCAGCTTTTTTGTTTCTCTCAGCTGAAATTACCAATCAAAATTTGATGATGACGGATAAAAAAATAGGTTAGCTTATAAATTTGGGTCAAACAACTGGAAATTCTCCAAAATACTGAAAAAACTCATCAACTTTCACCCCATTCATTTCAGAAATGGCCTTTATATATTTCAATTAACTCAAAGAACCATACATCACTAATAAAGAACAATTAAAATGCAAAAGTTGGATCGAGCATAAATGATAGATTGAAAAATCTGTAATTATGGATTCTGAATCGGCTGGCACCTCTAAACTCTCGTGGAATGAATTAAAAGGGGTAGTTGGCGATGTTAGGAGACAACTTTCAAATTTGTCCTCCTCCTTGCTTCCTAGCTCCATATCTTTTCGGACGCTCAAAGATGGGAAGACCAGAATATACTTCTTGAGTATTCCACAAAACTGTTGGGAGACCACCTTAATGTACACAGATGTTCCAAATACTAGTCAACCGAATAGTATGAAATTGCAATGGCAATTTGTTATAGAATCGAATTTTCCCAATCAGGGACACATTAGAAAACATTCTAGAGAAGAACAGTTACTTTGCGAACGCAAGAGGATGGCCTCTTGGGGGATAAACACCTATGAACTTCATTCGGAGTCTGGAAAAATCATTTTTCCGGCTCATAGCAGTCTATATCAATGTTTAGATAATGGATATACGGTTAGTATGGATGAAATTATAATTGAATGAACTGAATCAATTTTTTTAGAACGGACCTTTCTTTCCAACTAAACTCAGATTAGCATGTACCGGTGCCAAACTTTATTCTCAAGTATGCCCCTCAAATCCTGATCTGGTAGCTTTCATCTGTAATCACGATATATGGGTGACACATACGGTATCGGGATCTTGTGTAAGACTGACTTATGCCCACAAGGGAGGTAGGAACCTTGCAGACGACCCTTTATGTGCTGGGGAACCCTCCTATGTTATGCAGGAAGAATTTAACCGATATCAGGGGTATTGGTGGCAACCCCATTGCTCAGGTAATCATTCAAGCCATTAAAAGACTAATAACTCTAAATAATACTAGTTTCATTCATGGAATCATTCAATTTTTGTTGATTATGAATGATAAATTTGGTAAGTAAATCGATAATCGAACTACTCATTCATTTTTCATCTGTTTTTGATTAATTCAGGCCCATTTGCACCAGTTTTCCTCAAAATGATTTCTTAACTAAGTGTTTCTTAAAGTTATTGAAAGTCACTCAACAGAATCTCAAGTAAGAGACCCTTAAATATTTCTATCTAGTGATATTTCAGTTTTTCATGTTGTGAAACTTCAATCTAGTTCAATAAAGCCATTTCATTGGCTGGTAGGCTACAGTTGACAGTTGTCATTTCCTTAACCTAACTTTACTGTCATTTTGACGATTTCTTGTATCAGTCAACGTTAGCTTGAATTGTTCAAATCCCAATTCTTTTGGTTTTAATATGGGAGATTATCTCCCTTCTTTAATGATCTGTAGCGATCTTCGAACATATGAAGTTGCGAAAAATCATCGCTTGGTTGACCGAACCTGGTTTGAAAAAACTCTTTCTACCCAGAGAAAATTTATTGTTCATTGAAGAAATCTTTAAGTACAAAATATATTCTAATCGGTTTTCTATTCATGCCAATAAATGCAAGGCGTCCCTTTTCTTTTTGAACGAAACAGCTCATCCAATTCATTGAAATATGAATGTCTTTCATATATTCGACTAGGAAATCCTAGTTCCACAATTTCAACTACATACTTCCAAATCTTCATGTAAAGGGTCTGTTTCCAATCATAATGAATCCATCACCAAAATTATTCATTATTAAACTAAGTTAATAGAAACCAACAAATGTTCTGCAGTCAGTTTATGAGTTTGACAAATCTTAATATATAAAACTAAATCGGCCATTTCGTTGATTACACCATTTATAACTCAAGATTGGA
The DNA here is from genome assembly GCA_038502775.1 of Hippodamia convergens. NCBI lineage: Eukaryota > Metazoa > Arthropoda > Insecta > Coleoptera > Coccinellidae > Hippodamia > Hippodamia convergens. The sequence continues at coordinate 4,336,230 of CM076609.1, forward strand.
TGAACTGTTCGTTATGAAAGATTTTTTTTTGGATTCTTCTACAACAGGGTTAACATAAAATACATTAAACCTCTGAAAATATGATGAAATGGAAAAAAAAATTAGAAATAATTTTTCCTCTTGTGAATAACGCCAGTAGGTGTCGCTCGGTTATTAGCGGTTTCGTGAAAGTATTATATTTGATATTAATTCGGTGAACTACATTTTCTAATAATATTAACGCATCTGAGTCCATGTGTTATTACATCTATCTTTCTTCCGAACACTACGGAAAATTTTATGACGAAATGTTTTGAACAAATCTCCATTTTACTATTATATAATGTAAACAATTACTGTGTATTTTGAGTTGCCTAAGCGGATATTTTGAGGGCGCATTGGTTCTTTTGTCTGGTGACTTCCAACAACTATTGCCGGTAATTCCAAAATCGACGGCTGCCGATGAAATAAATGCTTGCTTAACATCATCAACTTCAAATATGGCTAGGTAATGAAGCTTTTAATTCAGTTGATTGCGGTTGAAATAGTACTCATAGATATTTGCAGCCCACAAAAATGCAAAAAACACCTGCATAACAAAAATTATTGAAAATGATTTTTTGTAACTGCAAAAAAGGATGCAATGTGTTATGCACCTGCAGAAAACTGATTCTTTTTTGTAAAGCTACATGTGGGGAATGTGCAGGTGTTAACTGCCAAAACAGTTGTCCAATCTTTGGCAAAGATGAAAAAAATAATTGACAGTGGCAACAGCCACTCAGATTCAGATTAATTTTTTGACACAAAAAGTATTATTTTCACGAAAATAAAGTGATGAATAAATGAAATGTTTAAATGATATTTTCCTTTTGTTATTTTGAACATATAGGGGTTGCTTTTAGGGGTTGAAAAATAAAAATAACTAAAACTAATATTGATCCAGAATACTGTTATAAAATTGATTGCAATTAATTAATTATTTCAATGAAGACCCATTTTTACACATTTAATGCTGAAAGGGGGTGGTTTATACGGTCTTGAAGTATATGAAGATCTTCATTAGACTTCATAAAACGCTACTGAGGTCTAAAAATTATTTTGATTTACGTTAGAACAAGTTTCTTTTAATTTTGAATAATACTAAGCATAAATCGGCATAGGATAGGAGTAGGAGACAAGTATAGCTTATATCCAAAAATTTATCAAAATCGAAGCATCTTGATAGAATTCGGAGGTAATTTTCGTCCTCATTGACTGGATCATGGGCTACTAAATCTAACAGGCCGGAAGGTTAGACGTTGCCGTTGTTACCAGCATCGTGTCTAGTGGCACGCGTAGATATAGAAAATATACAGCTTTTCGTTCATCTGCGAATAATTTCTTAATATTTTATCGCAAATTATCCAGAACTCACCATTAGGAGGTAGCTAATGTATTGAGTTCCACAATATTACAGTCAGAATGAAAATTATTTTACTTTCTGAAGCGAATAAAATAGGTGAATGAACATCAAAAGAGGAAAAAAGTCACAAATATACCTGTCTCCTAAGAACCACTTGAAATTAGAAATGGGTACGTTTACTTCGTTTCTAAATACGACTTCGATTGTCAAATTACTCAAGATCTTTAACCCCGATGATATTTTCGGAAATGCCCCCTCAAAATTTTTATTGTAGAACTGGACAAAGTCATTTTCTTTAACCTTGGAAAAGAAGTTGAAAATTGCCTTGTCTTTGAAATGACAACAAAAGTCGGAAAATCGATCTGATCTTGTTTGTCCCAATCGGTGTAAACATTGTCAATGGACAACTAATTTTTGTCTCCGTTCTTCAGGATCAGTTCTCTTCGGAGTAACTGAAGACGCCATGTAACTCGGTCGATTTGGGAAAATTGAAGGAAATGCATCTTCAGTTAATTTAGGAATTCTTCGGGGTATATTAATAACTGAACCTTCGGCGGTTGGATAAGAGTTACAGTAGAACCCCGATTATCCGAGCCCGCTTTATCCGAGGTCGCGATTATCCGAGTCGCGTGGATAGCACAGGATAGTTCAATTTCACAAGGTCAACCTTTGCTCGCGCTGCGAGATGTCTGTACTTGTCATTTGTTAAGGAACATATCTACATACTTGTGTATTATTTTTATATAATATATGTATTTACTTATCTATTTAGTAACTGTTTACGTAAATAAAACTCAATTTGATTAAAAATATCATATTTTTTCAGAGTTATTTTATAAAGTCCGTATTATCCGAGTTTTCGATTATCCGAGGTAGGCTCGGTCCACAATAGCTCGGATAATCGAGGTTCTACTGTATTTCTCAAAACATGGGAATCTACAAAATGTTTCATACAAACTACACTGTCATCGTTGACTTTAAAAGTACTTTCTCTATGAATTGCGTTAAGCCATTTTCTTCTCCTCGCGGGATCTTTCGGAAATCTAAATACCAAATTTTCTACTTAGTAGCTTCATATAGTTGCTTTTGCAACCGGGCACAAGGCATAGTACCCAAATCGAAGATTTCCAAATGAAATTTTAATAAATATTAAAATGAGAAACCTTCCTGTTGATAATCCTTCCAGATATGAACACTAAAAGTCGAAAAATTCAATCACAACCCGATACACACCGTTCTTGCAACTGCAACACTCATTTTCACTTTATTTATTGATTGAAAAACCGATCACACGAACACGAAAAAAACACAAACCTTTTTACACGTTCCCCAGTTGAATTTCTGATGCGAACTATATCACATGTTACGCTTCAAAACAGAACTGCAAGTGCAAAGTCGTAACACTCTGAGCCTGGTACAACCCTTTGTGGGGGGTTCCGGCAACGTCGCATTTTAAAGCAACATTCTGACCTGTTAAATATCGTAGGCCTTGTATAATCCAATCCTCAACAATCTATGTGGTCATTACAGCACTTAAATTTGAGGTTAGTTTTAGGCATCGAAATGTCACAAATGTCAAAATGAGTTTGGTGCAAACGGCCCTTAATTACTTAATGATCAATTAAGTCAGTGTAGGTTTTCACAGAATCTATTTTCAGGAGGAACATATAGAATCTTATACGAAGAAGTGGATGATGGCAACGTGAAAATATTCTGTTTTCCATCCTCGTCCACCGATACAGGCGAAGTGGAGGAATTTAGATTCCCAAGGGCGGGTTGCGCAAACTCCAATTCCTGTCTCAAGATGGTGGAGTTCAGGTTGAACGCAGTAGATGAAATAGTCGACATATGCTCTTTAGAGCTGCAGTTTTCCCTCAACATGCTGTTCCCTTGGATGGAATACATTGTGAGGGTCGGATGGACCCCGAATTCTCAATAGTAGGTGGTTCGAACCCTTTTTTCTACGATGAATGAATTTCTTTTTTTTTTTTTATAGCATATGGGCACAATTACTTAACCGTAGGCAACAGAGGCTCGACTTAGTGCTGCTGTCTATCAGCAACTTCACGGAAGAATTGCCGAAGTACGAAGAGGGGGAAGGTGCAAGTCCGAGTAGTCCATAGTTCAGGTTATTTATTCTCAGGAGTCTTCCATATGGGTGAACTTGCACGATCTTCTGTATTTCTTCCCGATGACGAACCCGAACGAAATCAAATTCATATGGGCGTCTGAAGATACTGGTTTTCGGCATTTGTATTTGATCACCGCGGAGATAATGCCATATAGGTTAGTTTAAACTCTATTATGTTGGAAACCAATAGTTATAATCATCGTCGTTCATGGATGCAAATTACTGGAAAAATATTTAGCTAGAAGCACAGAAAATTTTACAACCAAAATATTTTTTTATTCGACACACTCTTTTCTTAATTGGGTACTAGGGTTAACTTAAATATTTATTTATTTTTTCTAATATTCATGTATGTGAAACAAGTCATCTCTCTTACTTGCATAACTTCAAGTATGAACATGAACACGAAGAAGTTCTGTATTATTTTAAGTTTGCAACACTGAGGTGACATTTCTGACAGTTCTTTTTTGACATATCACATAGCTAAGATCACGGCCTACTAAATCTAACATGCTGGAAGGTTATATGTTGCCGTTGTTACAATCAGAGTGACAATTAGCAGGAGTAGATATAGATATTATACGGATTTCTTCTGCAATTCGCACTGTTTTCGAAATAACTTCGAATTTATTTCAATTCACAATAAAATAAAGACCTATAGGGAGGAACACAAAACAGCATTTCGTTTATCTACGAATAATTTCTTAATATTTTTATCGCAATAATCCAGAACTCACCACGAGGTAGCTGTTTTTTTGAGTTCCACAAGATTACAATCAGAATGAAAATTATTTTACTTCCTGAAGCGAATAAAGTAGGCGAATGAACATCAAAAGAGGAAAAAAGTCACAAATATACCTGTTACTTAATAACCTCTTGAAATTAGAAATGGGTAGGTTTACTTCGTCTCTGAATACGACTTCGATTCTCAAATAACTCAAGATCTTAAACCCTGATGATATTTTCGGAAATGCCCCCTCAAAATTTATATTGTAGAAATGAACAAAGTCATTTTCTTTAACGTTGCAAAAGAAGTTGATAATTGCCTTGCCTTTGAAATGACAACAAAAGTCAGAAAATCAATCTGATCTTGTTTGTCCCAATCGGTGTAAACATTGTCATGATGGACAACTAATTTTTATCTCCGTTCCTCAGGATCAGTTCTTTTCGGAGTAAGTAAAGACGCCATGTAACTCGGTCGATTTGGGAAAATTGAAGGAAATGCATCATCAGTTAATTTAAGAATTTTTCAGGGATATTAATAACTGAACCTTCGGCGGTTAGATAAGAGTTATTTCTCAAAATTTGGGAATCTTCAAGATGTTTCATACAAACTCTACTGTCATCGTTGATTTTAAAACTACTTTCTCAATGAATTGCATTAAACCATTTTCTTCTCCTAGCGGGATCTTTCGGAAATCTGAATACCAAAACTTTCTGATTGGTAGATTTCTATAGTTGCTTCAGCAACCGGGCATAGTACTCAAATCGAAGATTCCCAAATGAAATTTAAATAAATATTAAAATGAGAAACCTTCTGTTGATAATCCTTCCAGAATGAACACTTAAAGTCGAAAAATTAAATCACAAACCCGATACACACTGTTCTTGCAACTGCAACACTTATTTTCACTTTATTTATTGATTGAAAAACCGATCACACGAATACGAAAACAACACAAACCTTTTTACACGTTTTCTCGGTCGCATTTTGAAGCATCATTCTGGCCTGTTAAATATCGCAGAATCTGTCATAATTGGCGAATAGCGCCACCTACAGTTAATCAAACGAAACATCGCCCATATTCTCAAAACTGGCAAAACGAAACCTAATCAGTGTATTTAGACATCTTACCAATTATAGCCTATCATTATGCATCAAGTTATCGACTGAGCTATTTCTATTGCTGACTAATTTGAGTTGTGTCCACCAGCAACGGTACAACGGAAACTAGAGAATCCATGCACTTCCTCTGTCTCCAACCTAGGATATTGTCGAAGGTAGCTCTGACCTCGGGAGATTGGGAAATACCCGCTCAGGACATCTGGGTCGACGTGGAGAAAGAACTGGTTTATTTCATGGGTTTCAGGGAAACCCCACTAGAAAAACATCTCTACGTCGTATCTCTGAGGAGACCTGGAGAAATAAGATTGCTGACGAGGCCAGGCTATTCTCATATGGTAGATTTTAACGAGGTGAGATGCTTCTCTTCAAATTTGTCGGATTATTTAGGTTAGGTTAAGTGGGGGGGAAAGAATAGGAATATTTGGAAGGTAACTTGATGCTTCATTACAACAGATATTTCAAAATGAATTAATATAGTTTCTTCCTCTTTCAAATGTTACTGAAAGAGAATATCAGAAAAGGCATGAGAACTTTAGTCTTTACAGATCACCTGTATACAGGGTGTTTTTTATTTTATTTATTCATTTGTTCACAACAAGCGTAACATTACATGTATGAATAATTACCATTACCAGAATAAGGTTCCGTAAATTCGGGATCTGAATTCTCAGATGATTTCATGATATAAAGTTTCTATAAACTATGGGTCTCTGACGCACTGTTTTCTGAGATACACAGGGTGTTGAAATTTAAAAAAAAATTAGTTTTATGAAATTATTTTCTACACCGTCTCTTTTTGCGTTTTGGCACGTTACGCTAAATTCACACACCACCGGTTTGTAGACGGCCGGCATAAATTCGACCGATGCTAGATACTTGCACACACACCGGATATTTGCCGGTCAAACAATCAGTTGCTCCAGAATGACAAGAGATTATATGAAAATAATGAATCTCAAAGGAGTTGTTTCGATTTGGTTATTGTATCGCTGTATCCTCCATAATCTCGAAATCACTCCTCAGACCGCAGCACACTTCCCTCCATGCATCCCTGCTACAATTCCTGTCTTTGAATTTTTAGCAAGTTTTGTCCCATAAAACAGGTCGAGTCTCTATCAAACAAATGAGGACATCATTATCAATAATGAAATTCATTTTTCAATAAGCCAGTAATTCGAAGACTAATTCAATACGTACGAGCATCTATAATTTCACAGAGCTATCATGTGGAATTGCCGGCAAAAAATCGGTGTGTGTGCATGCGTTCATTTAATCATGTGCGCCACTATTCACCGGTTCTGCCGGCGATGCAGTGGCAGTGGCCGGCTGCTGACCAGCATTTTACCGGCGCGGCTCAGCGGTCGGTGTGTGTGCAAGGTTCCATAAGCACCTGTGATTCACTATTGGAATTTGGACGACCGGCTGGTTTCCGGCCGACCAGAACCGGTGTGTGTGAATTTAGCGTTATGAGTACGCATTAAGACACAGTTTTTCCGTTACGAAACGATGTTTAATTTTCAGCAGTGGCGTCCGTACAGACTTCTGTCCCAACAAATTCGGTGAAAAAATTGGTACGCCAATGACAGTTAACACCTGCACATTCCCCACATGAAGCGTTACAAAAAAGACTCAGTTCTCTGCAAGTGCATGACGCATTGCATCCTTTTTTGCAGTTACAAAAAAACATTTTCAACAATTTTTGTGGTGCAGGTGTTCTTTGCATTTTTGTGGGCTGTAAACATCTATTGGTAATATTCCAACCGCAATCAACTGAATTGAGAGCTTTGTTACCTAGCCAAATTTTAAGTTGATGATTTTGGGCAAGCATTTATTTCATCGGCACCCGTCGATTTTGGAATTAACGGTTATGGTTGTCGGAAGTCACCAGACAAAAGAATCAATGCGCCCCCAAAACATCCGTTCAAGCAACTCAAAATACAGAGTAATTGTTTACATATATAATAGTAGAATGGAGATTTGTTCAAAACATTTCGTCATAAAATTTTCCGTAGTGTTGGGAAGAAAGATAAGTGTAATAACACATGGTCTCAGATGTGTTAATAATACTAGAAAATGTAGTTCACCGAATTAATAGCAAATATAATACTTTCACGAAAACGCTATTAACCGTAGCGACACTTACTGGCGTTATTCGCAAGAAAAAACATTTTTTCCTATTTTTTTTCCCATTTCATAAAATTTTTCAGAGTTTTGATGTATTTTATGTTAACCCCGTCGTTGAAGAATCCAAAAATAATCTTTCATAACAAACAGTTCATCCAATCTTGAGTTATGAATGGTGTAACCAACAAAATGGCCGACTTAGTTTCATATATTGAGATAATCGATGCTGGCTGGTATAAAGTAATGATGAATGTATGAATTGCACAAAAATATCACAAGAAAAAAGACTGAAAACATGAAAAATATTCAATTAGAGTATCTAGCTGTTCAAAATGTCCTCCATTTTCACAAATCTATCCTTTTTTCTAAGAAATTCATTTATCTTCTTAACGCTTCGGAGTCAGCTATGACGTCCTTGAAGTGACGTTGAATTCTGTCTTTTTTTCTTCAAGTTACGACCAAACTGTGTAATCCAACGGATTGAAATTGCATGACTGAGGTGGCCAATGAATCAGAGCTTTTGCACTTCTACCAATCCATCGATTCGGTAAATGGTTACTCAACCGATTACGACAACATCAATCAATGTGGCGTGGAGCTACATCGTGCTTAATAATTAAAAATAATAATAATTGATTACTTTATCAATACTTTATACCAGCATCGGTTGTTGCTTCATAATTTTCAAATCAAAATATTCCGAAAACGGTGCACAGTATCAAGTTTCATCAAGAGTAAAATGGAATAATGTTTAAGATCGCTCAAACTCTAGCTTAATAAATCTAATATCAAAAAAGTTATGTTCAAAACAACTTGGTACGAATCGTGTAACTAGCGACCTCTATGAGAGTCAGACATCAAAACACACTCACTAGATGTATCAGCTTCCAAAACATATTCGTTTAAAATTTCATTACAATGTTGCCAGTAGATTCGGCAAAATCATAAAAAAAGTGTATAATTTTTTGTCTTGAACTCCCTTCATCTTAAATACGGATGGAGTAACGAAAATTTTTTACTCAACAAATCCCAATTATTTTTCAGTTTTCTATCTATCCTAGAAACGGGATCACCTTATTTTGAAACAAACTGCATGTATATTGTTGATGTGACATGCCATATAGAAACTTTGATTGATAGCGGAATGAATTGAATTGAATGAAAGACATCACATCGGCCTTTTTAGGTTAGGTTAGATTGAGTTATGTTGATTACTTCTTAATTCCAACATTTTGGAAACTTTGATTGATAGCGGAATAAATTGAATTGAATGAAAGACATCACATTGGGCTTTTTAGGTTAGAGTTGGTCAGGTTAGGTTAAGTTATGTTGATTACTTCTCAATTTTAACATTTTGGAATGCTATCAAGATGCAACAGATCTATCTCGTTGTTTAGGAGCTGACGATGATGGTCACATTGTACAGCAACATAAAAAAGACCCCAGCGTGCCAAGTCTTCGGCCTGTCCCACTCGGATTGGACCGTGGAAGGCATCACGCTCACCCCACTAGGTTACCTGATGGAATCCAGGCCCGTACCTAGCTCGTATCACGGTCCCGACCTGTACACCCATCAAATATTGTCCGGACACGTGCTCTACTCCATGGTGTTCAAACCGCACAACTTCCATCCCAGCAAGAAGTACCCGACCATCGTTAATGTTTATGGAGGGCCGGAGGTGCAGTTGGTGTCCAACACTTTCAAGGTGAGTAGAATCACAGCCTGGAACTAAGTCTGGCAACGCCGGGATATCATGTTATTTCGAATTCAAATCATTTGCAAATTCATCAAATGAATTTTTTGCTGGAAGAAATAAGAACATAAGATCCTACTTAGTCAAAAAATTGAATATCTTAATTACTCCTATTCAAAAATCTCACCATTGTGTTTGAATCTTGGTTGGAATTGAAAGGTAATTCTCTCTGAATTATAAGTTAGGAAGAGAATTAGATATTCCATTCATTGTTCAGCAAGAACCAAGGGAAGGTGTAGGGCCAACTCTTGCCAAAAAAAAAATTTGATCAAATTCTCTACGTGAACTAAACAAGTATTCTCAACATTATTATGAAATCAATATATGTAGATATTCAAGTAAATGTGAAAATAAATGAATATTAGATGTTTACACGACAAATATTGAAATTTTCAACATAAAAATGAAATGCAATAGAAACGGAAATGCATATATTTATGAAAAGTTGGACAATTTCATTCTAAGGAAGATAATTTCCTATCTTTGGGTAATGGTAACATTTTCTTTCTTCCAAGTGTTTTTTCTTCTCCGTTTGCTCGACATTAATCATATTATTGTTGCGACGTTGCCGAATTTCCTTGTTCCGGGCTTGTTCTTTAGAAGGCTGTGGTAGAATGATGAGTTGCCAGACACCGGTAAAACAGAAGAACATACAGAATTGAAGTTTTAAATAAACCGCTCCATATGAGTTAGGGATATAGGGATATTGACTTAAATTGCAAAAAAAAATAGTTTGAATGAGATTTTGTTATCGAAATTCATATTAATATGATTTCAAGTTGCGGGAAATAAAATTAATTTCAGCCTGTAGGTCTGCAACGTATAAGGTTGGTAAAATAACGAAATTTTATACCCAGAGAATTCAGGCATTTTAAGATTATCAATTGAATGTATGGCCTCCACGGGCATCAATAACAGCTTGACATCTTCTTTGCATACTACACACGCACAGAATATCTAACCTTACCCAGAAGCGAAAGCTCGAACAAATTTATGGGGGACAAAATTACGTGCTCATGCTCCAGATCTGGTGGTATATCTGTCAAACTCAGCTTCTTTCCTTGTTGTATTGCAGTGTTGCCGAACCTACCATTTTTTCGTTATATCACCGATTTGAAGGTAGATCTCCCGAAATACCGAAAGCTGAGAAATATCTACCGATTCTCCAATCTCATAAATATCAGATCATAATATTGAATCTATCACCGATATCATCAGATACAATTAGATATTTCTTATAATTAATTAAATGCATAGTCATAGATTAACAGAATAGAGAAAATTGAATCGTTGAAAGCACACTGTCGAATACTCTACAGAAATATGATGAACAATCGTCAAATAAGAAAACATATAGTCATAAAACTTTTATTTGAAATTTTTAATGTTCATCTAACACTTCTACATTCTATCCAACCGAAATACAAATTTGAAAAGTACTAATGGTGATATTATAACAGAATATATTTTGGTATTACTCTAAACCTTCATTCCATTAATAATAACAATAATGCTTTATTTTACTTTCTGACAAACTAACATTTGTATAGGAATAGTCAAACGAACAAAAAAAGAAAGAAAAAAGAATTATAGAATTGTATGTCCTCAAAGAAAGCGCCTACAGAATATAAACACTTTTCCACTAATATTTTCTTTAGTTTACATTTGAATTCTCTTAAACTACGTAATTCGATGACATTTTTTGGCAGTTTGTTGAAAAATTGCGGCCCTGAAGTATCAGGCGACTTACATCCTAGCTCATATCTTTTGAAAGGAACATACAGATTATTTTGCTGACGTGTATTTACAACATGTTTGTCCTTTACGAAACTAAAACTATCCCTATTAGTAAAAACATAAACACATATTTCAAAAATAAATAGGCTGGGAAGAGTCAGTATTTAAAACTTTCTAAAAAGACCCCTACAAGAATGAGTACTAGAGACGTTCAAGAATTCATAAGGAAATTACGTTTTGAAATTAAGCGAAGAATTATTTTTTGTTTGCAGTGTACAGCTCAGTGCACACTCTGAAGATGCCTACCGGAAAGATTATTTATTCTGGATGGGGGGGCTTTTGACAATGTGTGTTGTTTAAAAGTTATAAAACCTTGAAAATTTTGTCAAGAGCGTGAACCAGCTAGTAATCGAATTGACTTGAAATTGAATTTCTGATGAACAGTTGAGTGCAACTTTCTGTGTTTTAGGGTATGAGACAGCTAAGGATGCACATGCTGGCTTCCAGAGGCTACGTCGTGGTAGCTATCGATTCTCGTGGATCTCATCATAGAGGGCTACAGTTTGAAGGTCACATCAAAGGGCGTATGGGCACCTTGGAGTTGACCGATCAGGTGGAGGTTTTGAATTGGCTTGCGAACACCTTGGGCTACATCGATTTGTCCAGGGTTGGCATTCACGGATGGTCCTACGGTAAGGAGCATAATGCACACCTCTTTATCTGAATTTAGGAGAGCTAATCATTCTTTCACCCACTTGACATGTTTGTTTTGGTCCATAGAGATATACCATAACCTTAAACTTCGTCGTTTCGAATGACATTTCTGAAAATTTAGGTTATATCTACATAATATATACAGGGTGATCCACGGTTGATGGTCCTTCAGACGTTTACGGAGAACGGAAAGCAAGAATTCATTGAAAACTTGGTTTCTTAGCGATTTGGTTCGATTCCATACTGTTGATATGCTCAAGTGTTAGAAAACACCTTCTTTCCAATTTCCATCTTACTTTTCTAATAGTAGAATGTGGTATACCGAATATGTTGAAATTTAATGTTGTAACAATCCTTTGTTTAAAAAAAAAATTGATGATTTAGCAGAAGATGAATTGTTGGACAAATTGGCAGCCATATTGGTAGACCTTTGGGAACGCCTTCATTCAGTTCGGGAAAACCGAATTGGAAACATAACTGTTTATATAGTTAATTCGAACAGGGCCATATTCTAGTGGAACAGTGGTAGAATCAAAACCTCAGAGGGAAGTGATATTGAATAAAAAGCTGGGCCAACAGATTCGGTTGGGTGGGGATTTAGAGCACAACGTATGGTACACGAAGTGTCGAATCGAATCAGTAACACTCCAAACGCGATATGTGTGATGTCATAGCTGTTGTGAATGAATTCGACAATTTTATTCCACTCTGAAGCGAGGAATTTATTTGCCTGAATGAATGACACAAATAATTTCCTGTCGAAATTAGTATTCAGGTTCTTTTTCGCCAAAACTGGTTTGAAAATATAATAACCTCTAGAAAGCGAAAATTTGAAAAACAAAAATACATTCTACGAGAAGAAATTAAAAAACAAAAATCAATTCTATGAAAATGAAAAAAGGAAAACAAAAACAAATTTTAAAACATGCGAAATTGAGGATCGACAAATTCAAATTGAATGTTCAAATAATCCACCTTGTTGTTCCAAACAGTAGCCAAATCTATTATAAAGTGATAATCTCATATCTCTGAGAAGATTAGGCATACTTGCTGTTTTGGCTCCAAAGTTAGAGAGCCGAACGTGAAGGTATCGGCCTATCTCCAAAGGCAACAATGAAAGAAGTTATTGTCTCCGCAAATGATCGGCCACCGAAGTACCATTTTATGCTTTGAATTTTTTCTTCAACTGTAAACATTTTGATTTACGCGAATCTTATTTATTTTCAAATCGTCTAGCTATCACATATGTCGTTCAGATGCGACTAATGTGCATTGCAATTCGCTCCTGCCGGAGACTTGCCATTTCCAACAGTCCAGTCCCTTATTTGTTATCGAATCGCAATGAGATTTCGATTCTTCCACTGTTCTACTAGACTCGGAGCTCATTCGAATATAGCATTCATATTACTATGTTTCTGTAAGGATTTTCTTTATCTGTATGTCTCTAATGTCCCTTCTCTTCCTTCTTTATTAAGCTATTGCATAGCTTTTAATCTCAGGCTTTGAGCGCGGCGACCGAATGTAGAAATTCCAGAACAAAAAAACCCTAACACAAACCCGTGTATCGTCGCTTCAGTTCGGCAGACTTCGGCACGGTGTTTGGGTGCTTGCGACTAGACGGATGCGTGCAGCCACTCTAGCAGTGCAAAATGGAGCCGGCAATCTGCCTGTTCCCATTGAATTACGAACGACAAAATACTTCATTAACATCTGATAGAAAATGTATAGCCAAACGCAAACATTTTCCATTAACTTCAGCTCTTGCTCTAACTATACAAGTCGCAAGGTGGAACTGTTGACGAAATACTATATGAGTATAGTAAATCACATTCTCAGGAACTCGTCTATGTTGCACCCTCTCGGGTGATTAATTTCTGCATTTAAGCTGCACCGACTGCATCTTTGTTGCAAGAATCCAAAAGACTGTCTTTGAATGGTGTTCAGACAATAGCTCATAGTGTCTTAGATTCCATTAGTAATAGAAATGGCATTTCAATAATGACTTTCAATTGCCAAAGTTTACATAGTCACAAATACAATTTACAAGATTCAGTTATGAGACAAATCAATGTGTTACTTCTTACCGAAACATGCATGACGCGTGATAATCCGATTGAAATACCTAATTTCGATTTTATTGTTCAATTCAAACGAGATACTGTTCCAAAAGTGGGGTAGCTATTTACCAAAATAGTAATAATGTTACTAATATTATGACTCCGAATATTGAAATAAATATTGAAGACGTTAGCAATGTTAATGTAAGACTCTCATTTGTTGGAGATATTTGTGCATGCCATGCAAACATAGAAATGACCTACACATAGTCATGGTAGCAATTTACATTTCTCCAAATCAAAAATTGGACGAGGTAGAGCATTCATCGCACTTAACTGGAGTACACTGAAGAAGGGTCTAAAATACTTGGTACAAATGGTAATTAAGTTCCACTTATCTTGGCTGGCAATTTCAACATTAACTTCGCTGATAAAAAATCAGAGCGGTTGAAAACTTTTCTTTCGGAAAAATTAAATTTAAAAATGAATAATGATCCACAAGAATCCACAACAAAATATGGGACCACTATTGACGCGGTATTTTCCAGATATTTAGAAGACATTAAGTCACAAACTTATGTTTCTTATTTCAGTTATCAGTTTCAGTAACCTACATGTATTGTAAGATAAATAAAAAAAATATTTTAAATCAACAATATTATCTTCTTATTTTGAATAAATGCTATGCAATAACTTTACCGAGGCAGTCCTAGAGTGCAACACGTGTCTTTTTGATGGTTGAAACGATTCAAACTATGCTCCATTCTGTAATGTTCATAACCTACCTGATCTCAGTTCTTAAGTTCTACCCTTTCATCGAAATTCAAACCGATTTCTAGGTGGATATTTGAGCTTGATGGGTTTGGTCCAATACCCGGACTTATTCAAGGTAGCGATTGCCGGCGCCCCTGTCACAAACTGGAAGCTCTACGATACGGGTTACACCGAAAGGTACATGGACTTACCGGAGCACAATCAGCAAGGCTACACCGAAGGCTCCGTTCTCAACTACATCAATAAGTTCCCCGATGAGTAAGTAGGAGAAAATTTGCAAGCCTTCGATCCAATCTCATTTCTTTTTTTTCCAGAGAAAATCGCTTGTTGATAATACACGGACTGATAGACGAAAACGTTCACTTTTACCACACGAGCCAGCTTGTGAACGGTCTGATAAAGGCAGGCAAACCGTATCAGCTCAGGGTTTACCCAAACGAAAGACATTCTCTACGTAACTTAGACGCTGGCAAACATTACGAAACCACCATGTTATCTTTCTTTCAGAACAACCTCTAAATTAGTATTCAGCAGGAAGAGGGGACTCTCAGTACAAACGTCATGAACATTTTTTTCATCTACTTACTTATCACAACCAGCGGTTAGTAAATTACAGTGACCAGTGAAGAAATCATTTAATAGTAGAAGATCCGATCTTATATCGACCTTCACCTTGCTGATAATAGAATGAAACCTATTTCATAATAAATTTCACATGTTAGGTAATATATTAAAGATAAGTTGCCTAAAAGAATCCTCGACACAATATTTTAATTTATTTTTTCAAAAATGATTTTTCATGATAATGAGAAAATTTCATACTGGACTTATAGTATGAAACATATAGAATATTCAGACATAGGGTTGCCTATTATTTACCTGGACGAAGTACTGGTTGCCAGGTTTAAACAGGTATATCGAAATCAGTTACTTTTACTTGTGTGATGATAGAAAAAAATTTATATCAGCACACGCGCTGTTTTATTGTGAACACGTTGATATAGGGTTGTCGGCAAAAAAATTGGTCCTAATAAAAGTTGCCGAGTTTTTAAGATTGAAATTTCGACGCGCCAGGAAATGGGTGACAGAAAGGTCGGAGGTAAGTATACCGTGTGATAATAAAGGACCGAACATCTCAGTCCTATCTGATGATACCCTGAATGTAAGAGAGTGCGCATGCTCGATATATAAGCTATGGAGAGAAGAGGTACCCCTACTTCCCTCTATAGTCCATATGTAAACTCGATAGCGTTATTTTTGAGCAACTTACTGAATCGTATATTATGTACAGGGTATCCCAAATTTCTTGAATTTTTAGGTACTTCTGGACTAGATAGGTTAAAACTTCGAAAGGTTCCTGGGCTCGATTTTCGTGAAAACGCCTTTTGTAAAAACCGTTTCACGATATCTTCATCTTTTTTTTTATTATGATATATTATCGATTTCCAAAATGTGGCATAACTTTTTTATTAACGAAAATATCTGAAAACGATTAAAACTTTCAAAAGCGCTTTTTCTTTGGAAATAAGAAACTATATTAAATTTTTTTTTCTCGTGAAAAAAAAAACGAACGCATTTTTTTTATCTCATATCATAAAAAAAAATTGAAGATGAAAACAATTTGAAATAATGTCTTATTCCCAGTGAAAAAGTGCTTGTTGAAAGTTTTTATCTTTCTCAGATATTTCCGAAAATGAAAAATTTATAGCACATTTTCGAATTCGAAAAAATTTAAAAATTTGTTATATCTTCAAAACAAAAGAAGATATCGTGAACCAGTCTTCACTACTGGTGTTTTCATGGAAATCGAGCTCAGGACTCCTCTCAACGTTTTTACCTATCTAGTCTAAAAGTACCTGAAACAGCCAAAATCAAGCAGTTTGGCATACCCCGTACAGGGTGGTCAGATTTGGATGTTTTAGTACTACATCTCCTAAATTAAGCGAGATAGAAAAAAGTAATATACATGTCATGTTCTCTTTTTTCGAGAAACTCAAATTGCCGAAAATCGCGATTCGCTTAGGTGTCTAATTTCCATGCTACAGGGTGATTTTGAAATTGGGCCAATCATTATAATTGGCTATAACTTCCCCAGTGTTGCTGCTACGCTCTCCAAATAAAAACATGTTTAGTGGAGTTTTTTCAGTACTTTTTACCAGTGCTATCAAAATTTTAGTGCCCCTTCAAATTTTAGAGAAATTAAAAAAATTAATTTTTTTCAAATGAAAACCATAGTGTGCTATGATGATTTTTAATAGACTTCTTTCAGACATTTTCATAAATATATCTTGATATACTTCCGAGCTTAAATGTCAAAAATTCCGAAAAAACAGTTATCGATTAACAAAATCAAAGAGGGTTTTGATTTTGATTAATTTCTTTTCAACTTAGGAAGTCATACAACTTGAGCCTGCTTAAATTATGTTGACCGAAAAGGGTTTTTTTCAGAATTTTCATATTCAAGCTCGAGTATATGACGATATATATTTTTGAAATTGTCTGAGAAAAGTCTATTGAAAATCATCATAGCACACTACGGTTTCCATTTGAAAAAAATCATTTTTTTTTATTTCTCTAAAATTTGAAGAGGCACTGAAATTTCGATAGCACTGGTGAAAAGTACTGAAAAAACTGCCCTAAAGATGTTTTTATTTCGAGGGCGTAGCGGCAATACTGCGGAAGTTATAACCAATTATGATAATTGGCCAAATTTCAAAATCACCCTGTAGCATGGAAACTAGACACCTCAGCGACTTGCGGTTTTCAGCAATTTATGTTTCTCGAAAAAAGAGAACATGACATGTATATTACTTTTTTTTATCCCGCTTAATTTAGGAGATGTAGTACTAAAACATCCAAATCTGACCACCCTTACTGAATACTCTGTAAGAAAAATTTCAAATGCTTCATTAACTTTATTTCCTTAAACACCCACTTTTTTGCAACACCTGGTATTGTAACCAACAAAAACGAGTGCTGCTTGAGTTCAGTTTCATGATATTTGAATTTCTTTTTTTGCGAAAAACTGGCAAAAGTTTCATCAGTAAATTAAATTGTTCAGAATAGCAAAATGGCGCCGTACTGTTTACGATATGGACTGTAGAGGGTAGTAGGGGTAATTTCAATCTTAAAAACTCGGCTACCTTTATTAGGACCAATTTTTTGTAGACAACCCTATATCTACATGTTCACAATAAAAACAGCGCTTATGTTGATATAAATTTATCACACAAGTGAAAGTAACTGATTTCGACATACCTGTTTAAACCTGACATGTCTGCATATTCTAAATGTTTCATACAATGACTCCAGTATGTAATTTTCTTATTATCATGATGTTTCAGAATTTGATGCGAAATCATTTTTGAAAAAATAATTAAAAATATTCTGTCCAGAATTTTTTTAAGGCAACCTATTTTTAATATATTTTCTAACATGGGAAATTCATTATGAAATAGGTTTTATTCTCTGTGAAGGTCGATTTAGGTTAGGATCTTTGACTGTAATGATCGCAAGTTTCAACAAGAAATCTCAGAGATCTGTCAATGCAATGATGTATAATTTTTTTTTTAAATAGGTTCATTAGTAGTAATGCTGCGATTCAGTTTGATGCTTCTGTTATTAGTTGCAGCGAATATTTTTTGTATTAATTTTTTATTTGATAATTTTACCGATTTATTATTGGTTTTTTACGTTTTTTGAACGATTCTGATAGAGACTGTGATATATTTGCAATGGAAGGAGTGTCCCCTTTTAAAAAGGTATTCTTTTATCTTGTGTTCCGATAAGTATTAAAACCATTGAAGATCAGGTTGTTTCCGTTTTAACTTCATTAAGATTTTTGTTAGATCCTTCGGAGAATTTTAACATTGTTTCTAACTTCCCCTAAATTATATGTATAATTGTCCCAAAAATTGGATTTGATAAGGATATAATTTTATTTTCATTAAAGTAAGAATTTATTCCTCTGAATTTCTAACAATGATGCAACTTATAATATAGTTTTTCGCTGTAAAATTAATTGAAACCGATGTATCGTCCTTAATTTGAAACATAATGTTGTCGAATATTCACGTTTGATGTTATTCAAGGGATTTTAAATGATGGTGACAATTTTTTCTTATGAACGATTTGTAAGGAAGCTAAATTCAGCATTCGAAATTCTCTAATGTTATCGAAATGAATCGGAATCCAATGAATCATAATTTGTGTAAGTAAAAAATAAATTGAAACATTATTTTTCCGAAGTTTTATTGAGTTCCAAAGTACTTTATTTTATGATGTCCAAAAAGATATTCAAATTTCCATTCTTCAGTCTTCATAGACACAGTGTATCCTCTTCCTTCATTATGTATGTGTTAAAATTGAAATACACACATATTTTTCTTTCCACTGGAGTTCAGGAATGTTAAGGATATTGACTTCTTCCAATTAAGATTCATAGGTAGAAAGTATTTTCATTGTTAATTTAATTTACTGTCTATAAACGATGATTCCAAACAAATGTCTGATGGAACAAAAGCTCCAACTATAACTAGTAAATATACAAGCATATTGGTAATTTATTGATGGGAAAAACCCGTCCTAGTTTTCCTGTTCATAAATCTGAATAAATAATCTATTCTTTTTTCTAACTGGTACCATTTGGTGGGTCTAGCTAGGGGATAGGCTGTTTTCGCCAACATTCTCCTTTTCCTCAACATCACTTGGAATTCATTTCCACCAACCCCTCTGAGCCATTGTGGAATATTATACAAAATTGTAGTCGGATGTAGTTTTTCGTTTCCCAAAATATCGACATAGTCGTTTTGCCCGAACAAGGCTCTCTTTTCGTTCCATGCGTCTTTGGGATGATATTCTGGAATTGGAAGACGTTTCGCATCTTTCGCTCTGGGAAGTAAGCCTTTTTGAAAAATTTTTTCTTCATAACCATATCTTCGCAAGAGGGGGCCTCTTTTAACCTTATCGGCGTGGTATCGGAAACGAACTGGAGAAATTTGGGGTGTCCATGCTTTTATGTTGCTTAAACAACCTTTAATACCCGTCCAAGCCATCACAAATTAATTTAATCCTAGATTTATTTTTTCCCGAATTCTTTCAGGTTAGGTCCAGGACATAACCAAATACCACAGACTTGTAGTTGAATATTCTATGACTACTTTCAAAATAATACAGACGTTTGGTCTACAACTACCTAAAAATATTTATAATTTGTTTCTTTTTTCATTTATTCTACAACTGAGACATGATCAGAAAGAACATACATACTACATACATGATTTTCTGAGAGATGTGGATTGGAAGATAACGAACCGTTCTTTAATTAATGAATCTCCAAATATCACAGATTATCAAAGGTAAGAAAAAACAACTTGGTAGGTTGAATGATGTAATGATGATGAGAATGATCTAAAATAGTGTGAGTCCCCGAACTCAAAATAACTAATGAGATTTCCCAATGTTGAGATTAGTTTATTGAAAATTTACTGTCTGATGCAATATATCGTAGTAATTCTTGGGCAATTTTTCGGTGATTCTGGAGAGAGGAAAATTTATATTTTAGCACAATCTAAAGTAGGTACATCATCAGGTGCTTATCAGCTGAAATTCTTGTTTTTGTTATTTTTTTTTCCACATTTTCACATGTCCTACCTAAATTATAATCGTTATGCATCAAGGAGGTTGTAATTTTTTCTCTTATACCTACTAATCATTAGAAAATAAGTCTCAGAAGTCTGTTCCTGTTAACAGAAAGATGGAAGAGCAAGTTGATCACACCCCAAGAAATTACCAAGTGGCATTATTTAAAGAATGCCTGAAAGGTAATACGATAATTTTTCTTCCCACTGGTGCTGGGAAAACCTTCATTGCTGTGATGGTACTGAAACAAATGGGTGATGATTTGATTGGGTAAGGAGTTTGAAATTGTTCCTAATTAATAATAACAAATTTGTGATTAGCGAGCAACATAAAGTATCAGTGATTTTGGTGAACACTGTTGCCCTTGTGGACCAGCATGTGAAATATTTAAAGAAACATACCCCTTTTCAATGTGGTGGATATTCTGGGGAAATGAATGTGGATTTCTGGACTGCGGAAATCTGGCAAAAAGAGTTCCAAAAAAATCAAGTGTTGATTATGACCAGTGAGATATTAGCAGGTATTTAACTTGAACTCGAGTATTTTTCAAATTGAAAAACATTTCGATTTTGTTCAGGAATTGTAAGAGGAAATTTGTTCGATCTCAATAAAGTTAACCTCTTGATTTTTGATGAGTGCCATCATGCAGTCAATGATCATTCCATGAGAGTTTTGATGAAGTACTTCAATGACTTAACAACTCCTCCAAAAATTTTGGGGTTAACAGCGACTTTGCTAAATAGGAATTGCAAGCCTGATCGGGTTATGGATGAAGTGAGAGCTTTAGAGGTAACCTTTCGAAGTAAAATTGCTGCAGTTGAGGGATTAGATTTGGTAGTTGGGTGAGTGTCTATTATTTCTTTCTAGTAGGGGAGCCCAAACGGGGATTTTTGGATTTACTCAGGTAACGCAGATTAATATACAGGGAGATTCCTTACACCAAATATGAGTGCCATATACAGGTTATTCACAAATATGGCTCTATAGAATATTTTTAGGAAAGACAAGATTCAGGATTGAAATTCCAAAGGTGAGCTTCAAGTAAGAAGACGACTTCTCGTTTATTTTTTGAAGGTTCTAGGACTTCCAGTTTTTCTGGAAGTGATATCAACTTTCGTTCTTCAAATGGGAATACCCATTT
The DNA here is from genome assembly GCA_038502775.1 of Hippodamia convergens. Lineage (NCBI taxonomy): Eukaryota > Metazoa > Arthropoda > Insecta > Coleoptera > Coccinellidae > Hippodamia > Hippodamia convergens. The sequence continues at coordinate 4,357,529 of CM076609.1, forward strand.
TTTGTTGCATACTCTTCAATTCAATTCAAAACATTTATTGTTGACCCAAAAACAGTTAACAAAAAACTGGGCCTACAAAGTACTATAATTTAGCCTGTTCAACTAAAAATAAATTTTATGAAAAACACAGACAGCACTTTACAAGCACAAAACCGAGAATGGACATACATTCAATTATGACGAGACTGTAGTGTTGGACCAAGAAACAAATAAGAAATCTAGAGAATTTCTCTAAATGATTCACATGAATAAAAATGAAAAATCCATTAATGACAAATCAGACATAAGATACCTTCACAACATCTACTCCACTATTTTGAACAGTCTCAATAATCTCATAACCCAATGACATCCAACAAATAAGTTGGAAAATAACTTAAAATAAATTATTTCGAAGGTAATAAAAGAATTAGATCTCTATCCAACAAAGTGTTTAGGATTTTATAATACTTATAAATTGTTTGTTTGTTCTTGTTGTTTTTACATTGTGTATATTGTTTTTTATAGGCTAGAAAAAGGGTACTGCCCGAAACGTCGCCTATTACTATTATATTTTGAATAATATTAAACCCTGAATATCAAATACTGTTATTCTTTCATAAGTCACACAGGATAAATACTTATCATTCAATAAATTTTATGACATTAATAAACTACATACTTCCAACAAAAAGCTAAATCTCACTGAGAAAATGACAGAGGTTACGACACATTTTTTTGGTAGTATCAACTTTTACAACTTCAACAGGGACTTGATTATACGAATGAATGCTGCCGGATATAGGTGAATGTAAACATTTTGTTAATCTTGCCGAGTTTCTTCTTAGGTACTGACTTTTTCTTGTTTCATATTGGTGGAAATGTCTATTTTTTGTTAATTTTGTATTTGATTTTAGTTTTTTACTTCTATATTGTATATAAGTTTGACTTGTTCAAAAACTATAATGTTCTTAATATTCATAACTTTAGTTCCTTTATATATTGGTTCTGTTGGTGTGAGATAGGGGTACTGATATATTGACAATTTTATTCTGCATCCTTTGAAGTTTTTGTATAAGATATCCTATAGCTGCAGCATAGCAGGGAACTAGGTATAAAAGATGTGGTTTTATAAAGCTGTTATAGAGAAGCTTTCTAGTGTTGTCATTGAGTTCTCGGGAACATCTTATTGTACCTGCCATTGGAGTAATTTTATTCATTATATTTTCAATATGATTATTCCAGGTAAGATTATTTGTGATGACAAGTCCCAAATATTTATACTCAGTAACCTCTTTCAGTCTTATACCATTTAGGCTTATTCTAATATCACTTACATTTTTGGTATTTTGTTTAATTGTCATATATACAGTTTTATCAATATTTATGCTCAGTTTGTTAGGGCACAGCCACTTGAAATACTTCGTCAAATCATCATTTATATTCTGTTCACAAACTCTTCAGCCTGGGCCAGAGAATACATGCGCTGTGTCATCTGCATACATAAAATAATGACATTTCAGATTCAGAAATTTGAACATATAATAGGTACAGTAATGGTCCAAGGACCGATCCCTGAGGTACACCAGTATTGACATTCTCCATATCACTTTGCGTCCCATTAACAATAGCTTCTCCATTGAACTCTGAGTCTTTTTGATTCCAAAAGTTTGAATTTTCTCGAGAAAATTCTCTACGAATGAGGAAATACAAAAAAAAAATCTCAAAATTGAACTCTGTTGAAATACAGACAACTTCGAGGTTTTTTCATTTAAAATTCCTATATTTGAGAATCTCGGAGAAGAAAGGCTGATGCTTCTTTTCCGATAGCGTGATTTTCAGAATATGATACAGGAGGTCACAAAGTCTTTGTCAAAGTTAGAAGTGACGAAAAATCAAAAAATCTTTTTTTTCAAATGGGAATCTGATTTTTTTGAAGTATTTTCGAAATCTTCGTCAAAAAATAATAGGAGCATACGTCCAAGACTTTTATCCCTAAATGAATATTTTTTGAGATATTCAGGAAAAGCGATTTTGTTTTCAATCTCCTTCCGAATGTGTTTTTTTACTAGAAAATGATTATCGGTCAAGTGAAATTTTTGGAAATCTCTGCTATCGAGAAAATTTTTTCTTATAATTCAGACGAGTTCTGTTTTTCTGTATTTTTTGAAGCTTAGGATAATTTCCGCAAATTCTGGAGAATTTTTGGGTATCATAAATTTTATAGGCCCCGTCACCGATTTTTAAAATATTTTGCACAGTGAATCTATAGAAATTCCTGATACTACAGTCTCAATTACAGCTCTGGGGATGCAGTAATTTTCGAGAAAAAAAAAATAAATGAAACTCATAAATATACTCCATTTACCTCGGATACGGCTCTGATATAGTCTTGGATAGTTTAGTATTACAAGGTAAGGTTAGGTTAGGTTCATTTTCCCTACCAAATGTTGAAAAAAAATTTGTAAAAAATTAAAAAAAAAATTGATAAAAAAAGAAAACATCGATCCGCATTCAGTCACAAAAAGAATTGGGCGTTTCCATCACTTTGAGAAACTAGCAAGCGGGCCCTGAATAGAGCCACTGCTTAAATCTCATTCAGTGAAAGAGGAAGTACAGATTTTTTTTTTGCATTTGATTGGAGATGTGAAACTTCATTTTGACGCAATTGGATGTCACCACCTTAGTACTTTGTAATATTTTACTCATTACTTCACAACCAATTGCTCCAAATTCTGAAGTTTTTTTATGAAGATTTTGTCCTGAGATGTGCGGGATACTGATGAGGCCCAACAAGGCCGAAACCGGTATATCTCTCATCTCAGTGACAAAATCTAATATCATTTCTCCAACCTCATGATAAAAGATCTCTGAGCCTGGGAATTGAAAATGGTATTCATTTCGATGATTACTATTTTGAATTCATCTATGTTTCAAAAATAGGTTAGGTTAGGTTCATTTCCCTACCTCAAGATCACAAAAAAAAATTAAAAAAAAACACAACTGGGCAAGGAACTTTATAATACCGATTTTTTTTTTCATGGTAGAGAAATTTGAATTTTCAGTAGTGAAATTGTTATATGTTACATAATTATTCTTTCAAAAGCATTAAAAATTATTACAAATTATTTATTTCTGCATTCCTGAGAATTTTTTACGTTGACTTCACTTATACTCACATTGAGAACTTTAAACCAATTGTTGATCTCGCATTACAGATGATAATACAAGAACTTAACTCGTCTGAACTATAGAAAATATTTCCTCGATAACAGAGATTTCCAAAAATTTTACTTGACCGCTAATTATTTTCCAGTAAAAAACACATTCGGAATGAGATTGAAAATTGAAGACAAAATCGTTTTTCCTGAATATCTCGAAAAATATTCATTTTGGGATAAGTCTTGGATGTATGCTCCTATTATTTTTCGACGAAGATTTCGAAAATGCTTCGAAAAAATGGGGTTCCAATTTGAAAAAAACGATTTTTTGTTGTTTCGTCACTTCTAACTTTGACAAAGAATTTCTGACCTCCTGTATCATACTCTGAAAATCACTTCTTCTCGAAGCATCTCAAAAATGAGAATTTTTAATGATAAAACCTCGAAGTTGTCTGTATTTTAACAAAGTTCAATTTTCAGATTTTTTCGTCGTATTTTCTCATTTAAAGAGAATTTTCTCGGGAAAATTCAAACTTCTGGAATCAAAAAGACTCAGAATTCAATGGGGAATCTATGCAATGAAAAATGGGTCTTCCCATTTGAAAAACGAAAGTTGACGTCACTTCCAGAGAAACCGGAAGTCCTATAAACCTTCAAAAAATATACGAGAAGTCGTTTTCTTATTTGAAGCTCACCTTTAGAATTTCAATCCTGAATCTTGTGTCTTTCCCAAAAATATTCTATAGAGCCATATTCGTGAATAACCCTGTATAACATTTTTTTCTTTCGATCATCTAAGCCAATAGGTTCCAATTTAGCATAGCAGGCTCCCCTACTATTCTGATAACTACCAGTACCAGTCAGTTCTTTCGTCTTCGATCTATTAATAATTAAACATTTATTTCGCTATGTTCTCTTTTTCAGTTTTGCAACAAACCCAAGCGAATTTCTCACAATATTCACCCCTCACGTTGTTTCAGAAGTTGAAACAGAGTGTTTGGCGTTGATCGATTATCATATTACGATAATTTCTTTGATGAAGTTCAAAACTGTTGAAGAACAGAAAGATGTTAACTTGAAAATTTTGGAGGCTCCCAATGACAACAAGAAACTGCTGAATCTGATGAAAGATGTGCAGCTTCACATCAGTATGTTCGGCATTTATGGAGGGAACATAGCTTGTGTGGTCGGAAATGTCATGTTGCAGAGGTTTCTGTTTAACTGTAGCGATTCGAAGTTTGGTTATGCTGTGCAGTAAGTTTTTGATAATTTATTTTCAAGTTACGAATCAAAGATTATAGAGTTAGAAAGATAGGAAACACCCTTGTATCTGTGGTACTAAAATCCGACTACGATTTTTCGCTAGTTTCTTACTTGACACATAGATGACGCTGAAAACATCATTCAGTACAGAAAACTATTTTAATAGGCGCGAAATTCGAAACACATTTCTCATAAATTATCATTTAATTAAATACTTTGTCGAGTCTTTAAAAAAATATCCTGATCGACAAAAAAAAAGCAGGGCTCCGCTTTTTGATCAGGATGATCTTTTCTTCTGCATATTGCTTTGAATCAAATGAAATACGCTCCTGGATTCTTTATATTTTTATTTGAAATGATTGTGTAAAATCAACTACAATACAATAATTATGAAATTGAGTACATTTCAAAAATTTGTTCACATATTAGAGAATTATCATAACAATTTCAAGAACTTATTGTGAGTGAACTCTCGATAAATCGAACATCGATAAGTCAAACAGTTGTTCTGGACCCGATTCATACATATCTTACCCAGTGTATTTTAACCTCAATGAGTCTAGAGGGTCTAGTAGATGAGTCGAACTGCTGGAAGGGTCGTCAAGAGAACCACCACCTCTATAAGTCGTTATTCTGACCACCATTGCCTCTATGAGTGGAACTTTTTGATCTAATGAATGAGACCAAAGAAAATTCGGTTCGCAAACAAATTATCCAGAACAATATATTTTTACCCCGAAACCTATCCATTTGACAACACTGAAAATAAAAAGCAATGAACAAGACAATTACATGATACGAGTTTCAAAACTTACATTTCTATTCTCTTTGGTAATGAGAAGAATGCACATTCAAGATTATTATTTCTGCAATTAATCACCATGCATTCCGAATGTCGGCCAGTTTTTAACACAAAATTTATAACAGAAAAACACACAAACCAAGATTATGGAGTGAGCTAGGTGGTACTCTTGTAGATTTCGAGTTATTTCAGTGGAAAATACGCGAGAAAATACAATCATCATTCAGCAAAAATATTTATTCAAGTATTTCTTTCAGCCTACTAATAATCTCTATATAATCTATGCCAAATGGACCCTAATTAAATATTTTAACCATAACCCGATTACTTTTGAAAAACAGATGTCGCTGACATCACTGTAGTCGCTTCGTTTCCCATCTTTATACTCTATAATCTTTGTTTCGAATAACATTCAGGGTAATCCTGCGCTTTCGGCATGTGACGTTGGGACCGTCTCGAAGCAACAACGTTGCCAGATTCAACAATTATTCGGGTATTCAAAGAGTTTTAATTCAACGAACAAGTCATCTCTCTTACTTGCATAACTTATTATTTTAAGTTTGCAACACTGTGATGACATTTCTGACAGCTCTCTTTTGACATATCACATAGCTAAGATGTCTAAATACATGAGAATCTGGGCGATGTTTCATGGCAACGCCGCAATGCAAATTTGACTGTTGTTTGAAGAGATGTACTGCCAAGGAACTTTTTTTCAGATGGTAAACAAATCTTTGTTAAAATTTATTGGTAATCTTATACTTTCGGCATGTGACCTTGATGCGGTGCCTTATTGAAGCGGCAACGTTGCCAGATTGGAAAATTATTCGGGTATTTGAGGAGGTTGAAACTTAAGAACGAACTTAACGTCTATTTCTCGAAGAGTTTGAAAGTAGTTGTATAGTTTGAGTATTTGTGGAAATTAGAATTGAAACAATAGATGATTCAAGGTCATTTAGCGGCTCGAAAATTGTGAATCTAGTTGAAATAATGAGAGTGGGTGCAATTGGATAGGATGGAATTGCAAGGAGAAAAATTGTATTTCCAAGTAATTTTTTTAGAAACATACATGAGTGAAGGTTTATTTTTTTTCTTCTTTGTAGCACTTCGAACTAAGCAACTCAAAAGTGAAGATGAATTATGTAAAATCATTTTATTTCTTTTCATATACTGAATATATCCTGACATTCATTCAAAAATAATCTAATTGACAAGATTAGAGTTTTCCGATGAATATCTGAAAAAACCTAAAAGTATGCCCAACTCAGTCAATAAATTGAATATAAATGAAAAACAAAATTGAAATGAAAGCGAATTGATTGATGATATATTCAATTTATTGTCCCCGCCATGTGAACTCAAATATAACTCTCAAAAGAGAATAAACTAAAAAAAAATTCTCTATAAACATATCAAAAAAAATTTGAATTCTCAAATAATAACATAACATAAAATTCTCTATAATACTATCAAATGATCAATAATAATTTCCAGTTGCCTGAGTTGGTCGAAATTTTCATTATTCTTCTTATGTGATAAAAATGCTTCTAGTCGAAGAATCTCTCAAAAAATCTGATGCATTTTTATAACGAGAAAGCAAATTAGTAACTTCAGACCATCTGCTGAAAATGAAATCAGAAGAAATTATCCATTTCAGGTCATTAGCGTTATCGCATTATTTAATTTCCCATCCAGATAAATATATCAATTTTAGCCGAAGAATTTTCAAATGGGTCTTTGTAATCATTGATTAAATCGGAAGATTCTGCTTCTTTAGTATCCCTAGTAAAAATTACTTCCCTCCTACACTGAGGATCGGTCCTTTTGATTTGGTTTCTTAAGGTATGAGGTAAATTTGGACATTTTTTTGGGATAGCGCATTCTTTCAATTTTGGAAATCTCAAATAAAGTAATTTAATGGTTCCATCTGCTTGCAAATGTTTATCGAACTTCATCTTTAGGAAAACCAAAACAACTAAAATATCCTTCATTTTTGGTAGACGGATAATTAGTTCTACACCATGAAATACAATACATTTTGACCATTTTTCAAAGCAGATGACCTCAAGTCCAAGTTTAATTTATAGGTTAGATATAACAAAGTTGGATAGACCAATTATTCTGTGATTCCAATGAAAATTCACGAACTTCAATATCACAAATACTTTTACTGTACACGGCACTCGAACAATCGCAAAGAGTGACTAAATTCACTTTTTTTCACATAGATGGCTAGAATAAATACTAAACTAAGCGGAGGCTACAAAACCGCGTGACTTATTTACTACTAAAGACTGACGTTTCTTTGCATCGAGTATCGATTGGCTATTCCTCAGTGCAGCGTTGCCGTTCTTGGCAATGCCCGGCCTGGGGAATTGGAAGGCCGTGGATTTGAATTCTGAGTAGATTTAGGGGCGGCTTTAGCCATTGCGAGGCCCCGGGCGTGAAGTCTTGGCGAGGCCCTTTTTCCTTCGTGAAAAGTATGTGATGCTGAAGTAAGTCCGGTTGTCTGTATAGGTAATTGTCATATTTTATAAAGATATGAACTTTGAGTTTTAATTAAAATATAATACGTCATTTTCTATTAATAGAATAGCAAGGGCTGAAAGCCAATCTTGTGTCATCGAATTCCTTAAATATATATTTATGTTTTTAAGTCTAGAAAAACTTTGTTTGTGAATGAATCATCCAGCGCCTGTCAAGCTTTCTTTTGATTGCTCGTTTCCTTTTTGAACTACCCGACTCGAATTTTCTACCGGCCTCTCGATCACGCGAACTCATTTCGAAAATCTTGTTGAATTTCGCACAGAGTGTCAGAAATAATTTTTAAGTAACACATAGTTTTTTCACACTTTTTCGGTTCTTCACTATGAAAATGACCCGTTTGTTCATTCCGTTCTAATGAATCAAACCAATTGAACCACAAGTCTAAGACTTTGGATCTACAGCGGGGGTTGAAAAAAAACGGGTAGTGGATTTCCCACAGATGCTGATAATTAATGATGAAAGTACTATTAGGTATTTTGAAAAAAAATTCTCGGTTTCGAAGAGAAACTGTTTATTTTTATGATCCAGATGAACAGAATAGAAAGTTTCTTTAGAAGTGGCGCCATCTTGTATGCATATTTCTATTGGAAACAGTGTTTTTTACGATATTTTTATAGAAAGTTTCTCTGCGAAATCCACCATATATGACTTTTCATGGGATTGTCCGAGCGATAGAGGAGCCACTAATTATGAGTTTGATTGAGGGCGTGAACGTGAAGTCCCAGTTTTATCAAGTCCTAAGGCTCAGAGCAGTTCGTGGTAGTGTTGTGCAATTTGGATACTTTTGAGTTTCCGATATACTGAATGAAGTATTATGTATTGGATAAATTCATTGGATAGTAGGTATCCAAATTTATACTTACAAGAGCCACACTGAAAAGAACGGCTTGAGAAACTAACGAATTCAATTAATTTCCCAATTCAATGACAAGAAAAATTTTAAGTTATTCGAAAAATGTGAATATGACCCCTAAATGTAAATGAAGAACCGAAAACAATGGAAGTTTTCCATCCCAAAAAATAGAATATAACAAAACTGAACCCAATATTCTTATCTCTAATCACTAGGTTTGAAAAAACAGATTTCGCTCTCCTCCTTCTGTAATTCTCTACAATGAAATGAATTCATTCATAAGACGATAATTCAACGAATATTTCAAAGGGACCGCCGAAGAACGGTCAACAGGGCTATAAATATTTTATGAGGTTCCAACATCTGGGATAAGTAAACATTATACCTAAATACTTAGATAATTCTCACCCTAATTGTGTTGTGTGCATTCTTTTCTACCTACTGATCGGGTGGATCGGACATCTGGTGCCTCAATTACCCATTCGGACGTTTCAACAAAGCGCAATATTCAACTACAAAATGATAAAAGAAGAATTCTCGTTAGGAATGACCAGGAACAACCATAAACAACTACAAAATGGTTTCTTCAATTTTGTTCTGAATGAATGTATTGGTTAACTAACTTTTTTCGAATTAACCTTATTTTCAAACCTCTATGAAAAACCACTTATGAAAAAGAGAGCTGAAATAATACAATAAATGTTGAAACAAGAAGTACCTAAGCTGAGGTAAAAAAAGAACGGGGTATCATAACATTCTTTGTATGATACTATAGAATCATACGATACTATCAACACTTGTATCATACGATACTATACAGCCAGGGGAAAAAACCTCAGCCGAAAAAACCTGCCCCCCGTAAACAAAATAACATAAAATATCAGGAAAATCTTGAAAGACATCAGTGTGATCATCTTCATGATATCCGTCGATGGTCTCGGATACACAGATTCTTCCCAAAACGACTCGTAATTCTTAATCTGAAATGAAAAAAGACAAAAGCAGAAAAGAAACCAATTATTCAGAATAAATCGAAGGCATTTTAGAAATGCATTTGCTACTTTAAAAAACATCAACATTAAGATTTCTTGGCCAAATAATGTTCGGAGATTTATAAATATTTATGACAGAAATTTCACAAAATTTGAAAGAAATGAAAAAAAAAAAACTCCATCAATTTCCCCTTTCCGAATCTGTTGAAAGTTACGTAACTGATAATTTTTCAACATAACAAGCTAAACTTGTAAAAAATCAATTAATACATAACCTTTCAACTGTCCTCTTTCACGAAGATTCTGTTGCCGTGTGGGTTTCTTGCAGAAGAATCTCTTTGATACCATGTTCATCAGCTAATTTGGAGACGTAATCACACTTGTCTTTCGAAATTCCTTCGATATTCAAATTCAAAATCCACAAATTCTCGCTCTCTGGTCGTGAGGGTTTTTCAAACCGGATACGACCTTCCAGGTGATGATTTTTCGGCACTTCATATGTTTGAAGACCGCTACGGGACCCCAATGAAAGGCAATCATCTCCCATAGATAAACCAAACATGTTATAACACAAGAAAACAGAATATAAACGACGACATTTTCCGAGAATTGTCATTCTGACAATTAGAATAAACACTAAACTAAGCGGAGGCTACAAAATCGCGTGACTTATTTACTACTAAAGACTGACGTTTCTTTGCATCGAGTATCTATTGGCTATTCCTCAGTGCAGCGTTGCCGCTCTTGGCAATGCCCGGGCCAGGGGAATTGGAAGGCCGTGGATTTGAATTCTGAGTAGACTGAATTTTTTCCAGGTCCATCACATCGTGTTTCGGCGAAATCATAAACCGCTTCAAGTTGGCGATGGAAGGATGCGAAACAGAGATGGAACGCATCCAAAAATTTTCCAGCGATAAAGTGCTCAAGTTGTTCGAAGTCCTCAGAAAGTTCAAGGAGCTCTCCGAGGAAGAGCTGTGTGGTTTGGTGTTCGTAGAGAGAAGGTCAACCGCCAAAATATTACATTTCATCCTGAAAGCTTTGAGTGAGCACAATCCAGATTTCAGCTACATCAAATCGGATTTCATTGTCGGTTCCTCCAACAATGTGACCCTCTCTTTGGAGAACCTGTACGTTTCGAAAAAGAACAGGGAAGTGTTGAATCGGTTCGTGAACAAAGAGACGAACATTCTGTGTACGTCGCAAGTTTTGGAAGAGGGGGTGGATATACCCAAGTGCACGTTTGTATGTAAGTTCGATGTGCCCAAAGATTACAGATCTTACATCCAGTCTAAGGGGAGAGCAAGACATAAAAAAAGCCATTATTACATTCTGGTGCCCAAGAATGAGTTGGAGAGTTTTGGAAGAAAGTACAGGGAGTATCAGTTGATCGAGGATACTTTGAATGATGTGAGTATTGTCTGAGCGTTTTGGTGGTTTAATGAAACATCACAATGTAAGAAAGGATGTGTGAGGAGTTGGTCAAGTTGGAGGTTTTCCTCCACATGGAGAAAATAAAAAAATTTGTAAATTGTGGGAAAATCAGCATACCTGGCAACAGTGTGTGATGGGTTGGCCCGGTACTTCTGGATTTTCGAGAAAATTTTTGTGTTGTTCAATTGTTCTAGGTTTGTGCTGCTTTGTGCCGTTGAAATTTTGTTTTTATTTTTTACGTTTCTCAAGAAAGTTTACAAATTGTGTTGAACGAACACGTTTTGTGGAATATCCTGAGAACCTATATAATAAAAGAAAAAATTGCAACGGCGCAAACAGGCACGTTTAGCACAGTTTAGCACAATAAGAACTTTTTTCTAAAATGCAAAAGTGCTGGGCCAATTTCACACACAATGTTGCCAGGTGTACCGATTTTCCTACAATTTACAAATTTTTTTCTCCATATGACGGAAGATTTATGTTACAAACTGTTACATCGAGTTCTTTGCATTTTCTGCCATTACGCCATAAGAAAGTAGGGATTTCAAGGAAGCCCTCCGACTTTTTGAAAAAGCAAATATACTTCTCGCAACAATTGAGGGAACAGAAAAGTTTTCCAAAGTTTTTGGTGTTTTTCAACAGGCTGTACCTCAGTGAAAAATGATCGTATGACAAATAGAATAATCAACTTTTGAAGCTTGAAGACTCTAGTTTCTGAATTCATTGGTTAACAATTTCTCAGAGTGCGGATATCTATGCAATCCTCGGATGAAGCACGAAGAAACATTTTTTTAAATTTTTCAAATTTTTATTTTTCCTCTACGCGCATGGAAAGATTTTTTTTGAGCTAGACCGATTCAAAGGCCGCATAGCCTGTTTATTCAGCTCTAATTTGTTTTTCAATACCCTCGGAAATTACCTTTTTCACTCAACTGCCAATATCTCTGGAAAAACTGGAGCCCTAGCAAACCGTTAGCCGGTTTCTTTTTTGCAGAAAGTTTCCCACAAAAACCGTTATGTTTTATTAAGAAATTTTTTTTTTCACCTGTAACGGTAATGTGAAAAAAAGGCAAGAAAATGTCGTTTTGCCATTTGTTGGTTAACGGACTGTATTTTCGTCAATATTGGGGGAAAAGCTAAGGTTGTCAGACAATTTTACAGCCTAATGTACCCCAAACACCCTTACAAATCGGTAGATCGATCGATTAAAAAAATTGAGGGAACAAGGTTTTCGTTTCTTAAAGTTGACCACTTCTTTCCAAGAATCAATTATTGATTTTTTCACTATTTACTCAATTTTGAATGTTTTGAAGATTATGAAAAAATTGAAGAAAATTTTTTCAAAAATCTCGAATATTTGAAAATGCCATTTTTTACGATTGAAAAAAAAACTGGTGAATTATGTTCTGAAAATATCGAGAAAAAAATTGAAATTCTCACTGAGAGAAATTTTTTTTTCCGATATTTTTTAGAACAAAATTTAACTGTTCCTTTTCAATCGGGGTACATTAGGCTGTAAAATTTTCTTATAACCTTGGCTTTCTCTCCAATATTGACGAGAATACAGTCCGTTAACCAACAAATGGCAAAATGGCATTTTCTTGCTCTTTTTTAACATTACCGTTACATTTTTGAAACATAGATGAATTCAAAATAGTAATCATCGAAATGAATACCATTTTCAATTCCCAGGCTCAGAGATCTTTTATCATGAGGTTGGAGAAATGATATTAGATTTTGTCACCATAGATAAATACTAATATAGATGGGAAAGTCCGTAAAAATTTCGGAACCGCGTTTACAGTGACATCTATCGGCCTGGAAGGAAGTACAAATCGTTTCGGATATCATTGAATAGCCGAAAATTGGCATTTGACAGATCAAGATTATTTGCGCAATAGATCTATTGGAGAACCAATCCAGATCTATCATATTTCCTGAGATTCATTGAGATTGGAAATGATTCGTACTTCCTTCCAGTCCGATAGATGTCGGTGTAGAAACACTTTCATATTTTGATAGAGTTTCCAATATAAGGAAAAGCAATAAACTCTCCGTTACAACCATTTTTGAATTGATTGAGAGTGTTTAGATCGTACATTGCATATATATCATATGGTAATGGAGTCTTGATCTTGTCCTTCAAATGTGCTTCGTTGGAAAAAACAGATTTCTACTATTTTTCTCTTATGTCATTTATTAACTATTGTCAAATACCGATAATAATTGTTTCCAGGATAAAAGATGGCGCCAAAATACGGTTCCGGCCATTACTAGGCCAGTTTCCTATCTATATAAGTATATAGTATTAATCTATGTGTCACTGAGATGAGAGATATACCGGTTTCGGCTTTGTTGGGCCTCATCAGTATCCCGCACATCTCAGGACAAAATCTTCATAGAAAACTTCAGAATTTATAGCAATTGGTTGTGAAGTAATGAGTGAAATATTACAAAGTACTAAGGTGGTGACATCCAATTGCGTCAAAATGAAGTTTCACATCTCCAATCAAATGCAAAAAAAGAAATCTGTACTTCCTCTTTCACTGAATGAGATTTTAGCAGTGGCTCTATTCAGGGCCCGCTTGCTAGTTTCTCAAAGTGATGGAAACGCTCAATTCTTTTTGTGACTGTGAAGCCTGATGTTTTTGAGAAGAAGAAAATTCTTTGCCTTTACGAAGGCACATCGAGAACATTTTAGAAACATAGATGAATTCAAAATAGTAATCATCGAAATGAATACCATTTTCAATTTCCAGGCTCAGAGATCTTTTATCATGAGGTTGGAGAAATGATATTAGGTTTTGTCACTGAGATGAGAGATATACCGGTTTCGGCCTTGTTGAGCCTCATCAGTATCCCGCACATCGATGTGCCTTCGTAAAGGCAAAGAATTGTTTACCAATAAATTCAAAAACAAGGGTCTTCAAGTTTCAAAATTGATTTTTTCATTTCTCATACGACCATTTTTCACTGAGATACAGCCTGTTGAAAAACACCAAAAAATTTTGAAGTGTGTGTGAATGTTGAAATTGTTGCGAGAAGTGTATTTTTACTTTAGAATTTTCGATTGTAAATCAGTTTGCTTTATCGATATTGAATCAAAATGAGGTAAAAAATAAAATAAAAAAAAAAAAATTACAGTGTGTTTCAACATAAGAAGGTAAGTTTTCACCAAATTCAAAATATAAATGTTTTTTTCATAAGATATAGGTATATAAAAAACTAAAATCTAGGTTATTTGAATTTTTTCACATCAAGTTTGAGGTTACGGGGAAAAAGTGTAAGGCCATGCCTTTCTCCACATTACGTGTAGTTTTGCTGAAAATTGAAATAAACCGTTTTTCACCCTCAGAAGATTCAGATTACTAGATGATTTATTTCATTTATTATTGTTTAAATCTGTTTTTCAATGAGATTCATTCTACTATTGCTTTTTTTTATTAATCCTGCTCTATAAAAAGTGCTTGAAGAATGGAGAAGACCTTTTCTTAACTCTATCAAATAAAAAATTTAAATCTATCTAAATGTTATAACTGCCATAACTGAATAATGAACGAAAAAATAAAACAACGACTTACCAATGAAGTCAATGCAAATACTAAAGAAAAATAAAAACAAACAATACCATATTTTTCCTACATCCTCTCAACCTACTCAAAATTGCAGTTTCTGATTGGAAAAAATGACGAAAGGGAAAAACCAACAAAAGACGAAATCGATGAAATTACCAGCAACGATCTGCTCAAACCCTTTTATGTTGACGGTCCAGGTTCAGCATACATCGACCCCGTTTCTGCAATTTCGCTTCTCAGCCGTTACTGCCAAACATTACAATCTGACCGTTACACTCTATATTCTCCTGAATGGTATTACCGAAACGATAATGGAGGTTGTGTAGTGATAGTTTACTTGCCAACGGTTTGTCCTATACTGGATCCAATCGAGGTAAGTTCTACCAATGCAACATCCAATGCCAGTATTTCAAAACTATTAATGCTTATGGAGATTTGATCAACTACTTCAGGGATAATAGTATATTATTTTATAAGGAGGAGAAGTGTCACTTTTCATGGCGAGCTTGAGTTTACCCGCCGAACGTAGTGAGGCGGGTAATTGAAAGCGAGCCATGAAAAGTCACTTCTACTCCGAATGAAATATGTTATTTTATTTTCAAACGTTTTGAAATTCATGAAAATCTGAATATCCACTTTTGGATTGATTCACATTTAGGTACATGATTCTATTCACTTACAATCGTTATAATTGAATGAATTATGGGATATTTGCCTAGTTACGGTTGCCAATCACAATTGATTCTGACAGATATGAAGTAAAATAATCATTTGCAAGCTGGTGAGAAGTGGTTGAAAGTGAAATTGTCTTCAGAAATTGAGGTTTTGGCCATTAAAGCAGTCTCTTCCCTCGAACCATCGAAGTCAATTGAAAAATATTCTGCAGCATACCTATGATGACTTCGTGAATTGGTGTAATTCAAAAAATGTGACAGTTTACCAAGAGAATGTGCTTCTAGCATATTTTAACTTAATGGCTAGTGAAATAAAATGGAAATCCTCTGCGTTGTGAGCAGGGTTGGCCGATATATATCGAGTGATATATATCATGATATATATCTTGATATATATCTGATATTTATTGACTTGATATATATCATGATATATATCATTTACTTTTTTTACGAAATAAATACTGCAGAAAAAAATCCTTGATAATTTGGTTAAAATTGAAACGTGACAACAGTGCGTTCTGTGGTTAGATCTCCCGTCTCCGGGATTCTTTTTTGTTATATTTATTGAAGTTATTTATTTTATTTTCATTTAGAAAAAATATTCTGTTTTTTGTCTTGTTTCTTCTGTTTTGTTACTTGTTTTAATGAAATTTTATGAATAATGGTCCTTCAATACATCTTTATGTTTAATGAACGGTTTTTTGCAGTTTAGCTAAAGAACAAAATTTTTGATATATATCAGATATATATCGGATATATATCCGATATTATGATATTTTGATATTTATATAAATATCATGATATTTGCCAACCCTGGTTGTGAGCCCAATATTCAATGATGAAGTCGCAACTAGCGATCACACATGAAATAGATATTGGTAAATACCTGAAGTTGCGCGTATTTTTGCAGGGTAACACTTTTCCAGCCGGCGGCCGGAAAAGTGTTGCATAGCAACACTTCTCCTCCTAGGCGGAGAAATAAAACTTTTCGATGATCCTGTCGATCGAGAAATGACGTTATTATTGTACGTTTGAAAATAAAAAAGTTTCTCTATTTCAGTATCGTAATGATTTCATTACAGTACTAAAAGTAGTGCTGTAATGAAACTCATTACAGCATTGTTTTCAGTTATATTTTTCGTTTTGTGGTTGTCAGTACTGACCTCCGATCCACTCATTTTTCGAATCAAATCAATTCAAATTCCGCAATCTGTCAAATTTCGTTAGTGACACCAACTGCCAAGATACAATGCAAAAGTCACTAATCTGAATTTTTATTTGGATTTCGAGAATTTTCCTCAAACCTTTAGTGAAATAGAGAAAATATCGTCTAATACTCGTTGCAGAAGGCAATTCCAACACTCATGCATTCGTGTTGGAATAGGAGCTCATTCTGCAACTTGTTTTAGAATATACTTTTAAGGCTTTCACGGCCGGATGTACTGACATTGAAAGATGTTCTCGCTGAAATGAGTTGACTCATTATGTAATAATAATAATCAGGCGAACTGGTGGCGAAATGTCGAGAATGAATCTACGACGACGGCCGAAATACTCGAAAAATAAGTGACATTGTAAGATGGCCGCTAAAGCCTCAACCAATCGATATACCGGGTGCTTCAAAAGCCTCGAACCAGTGAATTTATTTCGAGCACTCGTAATTCTGATACTGGAGTCCCTAGTAATTTCGCCTGAGGAATTGAATGGACCCATAAAATTTTGGGACCAAAAGGACCTTATACGAGATGTAATAAACGAAGAAATTAGTATATATATATATATATATATATATATCTTATGAAAAAGAGAGCTAAAATAATACAATAAATGTTGAAACAAAAAGTACCTGAGCTGAGGTAAAAAAAGAACGGGGTATCATAACATTCTTTGTATGATACTATAGAATCATACGATACTATCAACACTTGTATCATACGATACTATACAGCCAGGGGAAAAAACCTCAGCCGAAAAAACCTGCCTCCCCGTAAACAAAATAACAAAATCTTGAAAGATATCAGTGTGATCATCTTCATGATATCCGTCGATGGTCTCGGATACACAGATTCTTCCCAAAACGACTCGTAATTCTTAATCTGAAATGAAAAAAGACAAAAGCAGAAAAGAAACCAATTGTTCAGAATAAATCGAAGGCATTTTGGAAATGCATTTGCTACTTTAAAAAACATCAACATTAAGATTTCTCGGCCAAATAATGTTCGGAGATTTATAAATATTTATGACAGAAATTTCACAAAATTTGAAAGAAATGAAAAAAAAAACTCCATCAATTTCCCCTTTCCGAATCTGTTGAAAGTTACGTAACTGATAATTTTTCAACATAACAAGCTAAACTTGTAAAAAATCAATTAATACATAACCTTTCAACTGTCCTCTTTCACGACGATTCTGTTGCCGTGTGGGTTTCTTGCAGAAGAATCTCTTTGATACCATGTTCATCAGCTAATTTGGAGACGTAATCACACTTGTCTTTCGAAATTCCTTCGATATCCAAATTCAAAATCCACAAATTGTTGCTCTCTGGTCGTGAGGGTTTTTTCAAACCAGATACGACCTTCCAGGTGATGATTTTCCGGCACTTCAAATGTTTGAAGACCGCTACGGGACCCCAATGAAAGGCAATCATCTCCCATAGATAAACCAAACATGTTATAACACAAGAAAACAGAATATTTTTCAGGAACAAAAACTAAGACATATTACGAGAATTAGTAATTCCCTATTTCACATATTAAAGTCTGAAAAGTGTATACAATGTTGCAACGGGAATTATCAGAGAAACTTATATCGGTATCTCAAAGAGTTAATTGTATTTCGTATCTCAGGGCTCAGGGATAACGTTTAGTCAGCTCGTATAAAAAACCGAACACTTCCCAATTTGTTTATTCCTGAAGATGATAGAAATATTTGAATGCCAGACGCGATAACATTCAATCATCTCGTATAAAAAACCGAAAGTTTTCAATTGTGTTTATTCCTGAAGACGAGAAAAATATTACAGACGTGATAATATTGGAGCGCATAAAACTTAACGGCTCCAAAAAAAAAAATTATTTGTTTCACGAAGGGGGTTTCGAAATCCGGTGGATTCAAAACGCTACTGAATGTCATATTTTTCAATAAATTTTTTGAGGAAAACAAACCTGCGAATAGGAGCATTTTCTTTCATTTCCAAGCAGTTTTTCAGCATGGACCATTTTGCCCATAAAGTATTAGGGCTGAATCTAGCTGATAGTTGATTCAAGTAGACCAACAAAACATCTTCAATTGCCCCAATCACATTATTTTTGTTTTGCCACTTTTTGAAGTCGTCGTATTCTCGCTCGTACCTTGAAGCTTATTTTGCAGGTAATAAACTTGATGCTACACTGCTGGCTGCCTCAATAATTTCTTTTGGTACATTCATTCTCGCTTTCGCCAAAACAAATGTGAAGAAAAATTAAACAGACATGTTCATATCAACGTTTCCATAGCTTACGACATTTGCGACAAATTATTGAGGTTTTTTTGGAATTTATCTAACCTTTTTACAAATGAGAAACAAATAAAATATAAAACAATACACGCAAGGTAACGGGTTTTACTGGCTCAAGGAGGTAACTGACTCGCCTGCGGTTTGTTAGTTATGTCCTCCATTCGCCAGTAAAAACCATCTTACCTTGCTAGTAATGTTATATACTATTTCAGGGGGTACCGATGAGAAACAAAAAAATGGCCAAGCGAGCAGCCGCTTACGAAGCCTGTATAAAGTTGTACTGGTGCGGTGAACTCAACGACTGTTTACTACCTAGACAGAGGACTTTGAACGATGTCGACGTATCTTTCTTGTTCAAGCACCATCCAGAAAAGAAAGAGGATAAGGCTGGGTTGGGAAAGATGCGGTTACACGATTTGAAGGTTAGCGACATGTTTTTTCTGCATGTTTTTTTCCTTAGGGTGAATCATTTGACAGAATGAATTCTGACGGACGTTTAACCCAAATAGATCTACCGTTCCGTATAAAGAACACCTATCTAAAAGTTTTCTATTCATGCTCAAAATAAAGAAACAAAGAAGACGTCAATATAAACACATAAATTAATGCTTTCTTCAACACTGATTATAACCTACAAAGTGCTTCAGTATTAAAATTCACTTTAAAGCCATGTTAACTTCATGAATATATAAATTGTTGCAATACCTCTTTTTGTCCGGTGGTGTATTTTTTCATATGTATTTATTTCATCGCGTTTGCGAATAAAATAATTATATCTATGGTCGGATGAATAATATTAGAGGCGAATTCATCTTCTCCATGATTTTAAATCCTGGTTTTTGCTACGTTCTTTTAACGGAACGGTAGGATTATCACCTACTATATTACCTGAATATATTGTTATAACTATTGGAAAAATAATCTGACTCTGCATGAGATATTACATCATGCAGATAATCTGGATATGATTTCAGAACCACCTGATAGCAAAATTTTCTTCTACACATAATTCAATAGTTTTCTGTAAGTGAAATAACAATAATGTTGCTTATGCGCCTACTAATTTCTTATTCGTATTTCCATGCACCAAACAAAGTAAATATATATTCACCTTGAGAAAAAAATATCATTGACCAACCAAAACTCATGCAACATTAGAATATATGGGGGGGTTGACTGATCCCGTGAAAACATGAGTTAGAATCGTATTTCGACAAAGACAAAAATCGTATTTCCCACTTCTTGCACACTGCTTTGACATGGTTGTTCAAAACGCAGAAATGGTAACAAACTAGACTAGCTATCATCGCAACAAGATTGCTTGAAACTAATAGAAAAACAACAAAAACAGGACCATCCAAGCAATCAAAGATAGGTCAATCTTCAAGATAGGTCAGAGTAGACCACCTGATTGTTTACCAGAATAAAATAAAAAATTGTGAAGTGTGGCATGAAAATTAATATTTTATAAGTATTAAATATAAAATAGCATAACATCCGAAAACTTGCTTCTATAATTACGACATATTATAATTCAATGTTCATTTTTTATAGAATTAATTTTAGTCGCTCAAAAACCTACCGTTCCTTCAAAAGAACACCACAAATTTTAACTTTTCGTGAAAAATAAGTACACATGAAGATGAAAAATATGAAAAGGCCCCATTTAAACCATAATCTGACACAATTCTCATTGAAATGAAAGAAAAAAAATTTCAGGTCTATTTGGGTTAATCAAGAGATTTCGTCAGTTTGTTTGAATTTATAGTCGGAGAGACTGAACCTACACCACTCTGCCTGGTCTCAAGTCTTAGGAATCATTTGAAATTGACACATGTCATTTTTAATCTGGTCCCTCCAGAGGTTTTTTTAACAGGTGGTTGAAACCATTTTACCTGAAAACGCTTAATACAAATGAAATGCCGTTAGCTGTGCTTTTTCTTAACTTTTTCTTCATTTGAACATAGGTCCCATTCGGGGTTTTGTTCGGAAGATACAAACATAAAAAGAATACAATACATGTGTTCTTTTTTATCATTCAGAGAGTAATTATGTAATACTTCAATATGAAAACTTTGTTTACCCAAGGTGTAGGTAAAAGAAATCTAAGGTGTATTTCTCCACTGCGGTTATCCATACACTCCCCAACATGCCTTGGCATTGATGCAAGAAGATGGTCTATTTCTTCTATCCCAAGCTGTACTTGTACAGGGTGATTCACTTATCTTGGTAACCCCAATTTTCTCGAAAACGTCCGAATATTTTCTCATTCTGTGAATGGCGTTTTTGAACAAGTCAATGTCGACATGAGATGCGCATAAAAAACTGCAGAATGAATTGAGACGTCAGGCGTCGCGGCGCTATCAAAAATTTTTTCTCCAGGAACATACCTTTTTTATCATTCGAAAGATAATTTCATTCTGAACTTTTTTTTCGAAAACAATTTTTATCCATTTCTAACCGCCAGCGATCTGCAGCGTGTTTTATGTTAATTCTATTCCATTTGTTTTTTTCTGTATTGTGGTAGCATGCCGTTATTTACAATTCATTTTATACAATTACTGTGCTGAAATCAGTATAAAAATACCTTTCAAATGAGGTATCACTCACCCCATGTTCCCTATTCAAAAATTGGGGGTGAGGGTTGTAGTAGCAAGGGTTGAAGCGCTATGCGTCCGTAACCTATATCTTAAGTTGTCCCCCTCGAAACAGAAATCGACCTGTCCGAGCATTTCTATCGAAAAAATTTATTTCGTCTGTTTTGTTTTCAAATGTCCGCCCTGTATATATTCGTATGAATTTACACATTGCCATAATCTATGTAGAAACAAGTACAAAAAGAAGATAGCAGTTAAAGCA
Organism: Hippodamia convergens; assembly: GCA_038502775.1. Classification (NCBI taxonomy): domain Eukaryota; kingdom Metazoa; phylum Arthropoda; class Insecta; order Coleoptera; family Coccinellidae; genus Hippodamia; species Hippodamia convergens. Next base: position 4,379,161 of record CM076609.1, read on the forward strand.
ATAAACACATTTCAAGAAAATCACAGTTGGTACTCAACTAGGCCAGTACGGTAAGAAAGTATATCTCTGGGAAGTTTCTCTGCCTGTAGGTTTCCTTCAAGCCGGGTTTCAGGATCAGGACATTCGAGTACCAATATGGCAATGTGTTCACCAGGAGATCCGAAGACAGTCTGGTATTCATTGGTGCTGTTCATTCAGAATGAGGAATGTTCACATTTTTCAATTTCTAGATATTCCTATTCTCCGTAGAAAATGAAAATATTGTGTCCAAAAGTTATTTGAATACTTCAAATAGCGCCCGAGATATCGAGTTATAAACATGAGTTCGATGAATTCGTGTGACGTCACTTTACACTACTTATAATATGAGGGCCTCTCGTCTCACGGAGTGAGATTTGCGAATGTAGTATGACGTCACATCGCCGCGAGGAATTGAATATTCACGGGGTTGTAAAATCCTAACTACGAGGTCTTTTCGACTGAAACAAAAACTAGTGAACGAAATTGATTCCTCGCTCAACACTTGGTGAAACATCTTTGGTCAATTGAAAAATAAAAGAACATACACTGAGAGAAATAAATTTGTTTTTATCAATAAAGTATTTATTTCGAGATTATTCATTAACAGACAAATCCACTTATTAATCTTTAATTTATTTATTAACTAACAGATCTTGCCTCTGAAAGAATTCATTCATATGTAACGAAATATTTATTTACACGGTATTTGTTAATATTTAATATATTTGGGTATGATGTATTTCATTTAAACTGCAGTTCTCTTCAAATATAAGATATATTAATTGAAAACATATGTTCATTTGGTAATAAACGAACGTTTGGTTTCTATTACTAAATGATTCTAAACTTCCACCACTCCACGATATGTTTACTCAAAATACAGGATTTATTAACAATGAACAAACCGCATTTGACATGTTTCAGTCATCTTGGCTAGTTAACATTGTTCGGTGGTCGGTAGATTCAACTACCCGACTCCTGCCGATAAATCGCGAATGACGCAATCGGATGAAAGGTAAAAATCGAATCATCGATGACCACCGATAGCGAATGAGTTCCCCTTCCAACCCTAACTCCCCAAAGAATTCTTCACGAGCGTCATAGTTCATGAAGAATTAAAACTAACAAACTAACATCGAATTCTGGGAGAGTCGCCAACCGAAGATCAGATGAAACCTTCAACCTTCCCAACAGCACAGTTGGTTAGCGCAGTGGACTAGTATTTCGAGGGTCGCAGGTTCAAATCCTGCACGGACTGGTCATTATTCCAGAATTCAATTCCGTCTGCAAAGCCATTAATTTTCAATTTTGCTATCAGACGTTAACATTCATTCATAATGCATGCAGTTTGTTAATTATTACTAAATATATTTATTTCAGTGTAATGCGTCTTTATTCGGTATTATTGAATGTTAGTATTCATAAATAAATGTGATATAATATTGAGTGAAGGTGATTTGCGAAAACTTAAATAAATTCTTTATTTCCATGAAAGAAATATTTTTTTGTCCATTTGGCCAATAAATGATTTATTAACTTTAACGCATGATCGATAAAATCAAGTGAATACTTCTCTCAGTGTAAGACTACGTTCACAATATTTAATAAATTAAACATCTAACAAGTCGACTTAAACGACTAAAACTTTTACAAGTGTGTCTTGAACAGAGTTATTTCAAGTTCAATGGAAAATTCTATCAACAGTTGGATGGTCTACCAATGGGTTCTCCTTTATCTCCTCTTTTAAGCGAAGTATTCATGACAAATTTGGAAAAGAAAATATTCTCGTCAGTTAATAACAGTGTGACTGAATATGTACTATACTGGAGACGATATGTAGATGACGTGTTTTTGTATTTGGACTGGCTCAGATTTCGAGCTTGAATTGTTTTTTCAACTGATTAACTCTTTGTATGTGTCGGTTCAGTTCACATTAGAAATGGAAAATGAAAATAGGTCGTTAAACTTTTTGGATATACAGATAAAAATAGTAGAAGATCATTTGGAATTTGATGTGTATAGAAAACCTACTTTTTCAGACATCCTCATCCATAATAGTAGTTCACATCCATATAAAATAAAAATGTCAGCTTTTCATTCCCTGGTACACCGTCTAATATCAATACCACTTTCAACAGCTAATTTCGAAAAAGAAGTGGAAGTGTTAAGGACATTGGCATTAAACAATGGTTTCTCTCCCAATATAATAGATAAATTAATTGACAAAAAACAATATAAAAAACTATTATCAAGTATATACCCCACCGAAATTAATAACTGTATTGATAAATTTGCTTATATAAACTATATCCCACAAATAAGCGACAATATTTGTAGTAGATTAAGACGGAATAAAATTGACATTGTATGAACCAACAAGAAAAACTTAAAATCAATGTTTTATAATGAAAAGGATAGTTTAACAACTTTTGAAAAAAGTGGTGTCTATAAAATTTTTTGTGACGAATGCCCAGCTTTTTACATAGGTCAGACTGGTCGTTCTCTTAAGATAAGGGTTGATGAACATAGAAAGTCAATTCTTCAAAACAAATTGACAACTGGTTTTTCTGATCATTGTATCACTTGTAACCATTTCATAGATTTTAATAAAACAAGATTATTGCATGAAGGGGAAAAAAGCAGACGCCTAGATCTTTTAGAAATTTTGGAAATATCTTCTGCTTCAAAATATAAACAACCAATTGTGAACGATCAATTAGATTTCCGCTTATCTCCTGTTTTAACATCTGTTGTTTGATGTTTATTTCTTTGACTTGTGCGTTTACTTTTCAGTCTTGAGAATGGGATAAAACCCGGAACATGTCGACTTGTTAGATGTTTAATTTATTAAATATTGTGAACGTAGTCTTGTGTCTTTTATTTTTCAATTGGAAAAACTAGTGATTTCATATACATATAGGTTATACTGTGACGAAGTTTCGATCGATTTTGCATACCTGTGAACATTCCTCATTACCCCGGAGGCACGTGTGAAATTCTATCACGGACGCGAACAGCTTTACCCCATTAAAACTGACAAAAAAAAACAACTAACGTCGACTTTGGATCTCCTCGAACTGTTGGTTTGTTGTGAAATTTAAAAAATTTGCAAAAAACGACTACAATATTCAAGTAACAACCAATGTTCGCATGAAAAAACCTTCACGACTTTTTTCTCCAAACTCTTATCATTTAATGTTTGCTATACTATCTATGTTTTACCAAAAAAAATTTAAAATTTGAACAACTCCTTCTGGGTGTTGCAAATATAATAATTTCATAAAGTGTGGATATTTCAATCCTTCACTTCTTTCAGTGTCCAGAAGCAGTGATCGGTAAAATAGAGGAAGGCCGTAAACTCCACCTCCACATCATCAACTTCAAACCCCTCTTCCCCATAGCAGACGACGAAACAAGCTTCTACCACACAGACCTAACCTACGGTTTCGTCACTCCCAACGAGCTGCCAAACTTGTGCTCCTTCCCCATATTCGTCAAAAACGGAGTCATCGAGGTGTCGATCTCCAACAACGTAAACACCGTTCTTTTCACCGACGAACAGATCGAGGCGATGAAGAAGTTTCACTTCGTGATATTCAAGGACGTCTTGAACGTGCTCAGCGAGTGCTTCTTGGTGGACAACTCCCAGCAGGCTGAGTCCTTGTTCTTGGTCCCTGTGAGGAGGAGCACTTCTGATATCGCTTTAGATGTTATGGAGAGAAATGGGGAGATGGTTTGTGTGGAATATGAAGACGAAAATGAAATTTCTAACCTGGTTGTGGATTCGGAGACGTATCTTAAGAGGATAGTTTATCCTCCTTATAGGATAGATGTACCGGTAAGTTCATGAAGAATGAATTATAGCAAATCACAACTTTATGCGACACCGCCGGCGTTATCTGGAACTAAGCCCGAAACTAGTATTCGTTTCGTCAATTAGTACGTGAAATAAGAAAAAGAAAATTCTTTGCCTTTACGAAGGCACATCGAGAACATTTTTGAAACATAGATGAATTCAAAATAGTAATCATCGAAATGAATACCATTTTCAATTCCCAGGCTCAGAGATCTTTTATCATGAGGTTGGAGAAATGATATTAGATTTTGTCACTGAGATGAGAGATATACCGGTTTCGGCCTTGTTGGGCCTCATCAGTATCCCGCACATCTCAGGACAAAATCTTCATAAAAAACTTCAGAATTTGAAGCAATTGGTTGTGAAGTAATGAGTAAAATATTACAAAGTACTAAGGTGGTGACATCCAATTGCGTAAAATGAAGTTTCACATCTCCAATCAAATGCAAAAAAAGAAATCAGTACTTCCTCTTTCACTGAATGAGATTTAACAGTGGCTCTATTCAGGGCCCGCTTGCTAGTTTCTCAAAGTGATGGAAACGCCCAATTCTTTTTGTGACTGTGAAGCCTGATGTTTTTAAGAAAAAGAAAATTCTTTGCCTTTACGAAGGCACATCGAGAACATTTTTGAACCATAGATGAATTCAAAATAGTAATCATCGAAATGAATACCATTTTCAATTCCCAGGCTCAGAGATCTTTTATCATGAGGTTGGAGAAATGATATTAGATTTTGTCACTGAGATGAGAGATATACCGGTTTAGGCCTTGTTGGGCCTCATCAGTATCCCGCACATCTCAGGACAAAATCTTCATAAAAAACTTCAGAATTTGAAGCAATTGGTTGTGAAGTAATGAGTAAAATATTACAAAGTACTGAGGTGGTGACATCCAATTGCGTCAAAATGAAGTTTCACATCTCCAATCAAATGCAAAAAAAGAAATACTGATGAGGCCCAACAAGGCCGAAACCGGTATATCTCTCATCTCAGTGACAAAATCTAATTTCTCCAACCTCATGATAAAAGATCTCTGAGCCTGGGAATTGAAAATGGTATTCATTTCGATGATTACTATTTTGAATTCATCTATATAGTACGTGAAAGCTGTGTTTATTTGTTAATTTTTACGTTTTTAAGCTATTGCATAGCTTTTATAGCAGGCTTTGAGCGCGGCGACCGAATGTAGAAATTCATTAACGAAAAAACCTTACACAGCCGGTTCAGTTCGGCAGACTTCGGCACGGTGTTCGGGTGCTTGCGACTAGACGGATGCGTGCAGCCACTCTAGCAGTGCAAAATGGAGTCGGCAATCTCGCTGTTCCCATTGAATTACGAACGGCAAATATTTCATTAACATCGGATAGAAAATGTATACCCAAACGCAAACATTTTCTATTAACTTTAGCTCTTGATCTGACTATACATAAGTCGCAAGGTGGAACTTTTGACGAAATAGTATATGAGTTTAGTAAATCACATTCTCAGGAACTCGTCTATGGGTGACTAATATTGAAAAATTGTATATTACAACAAAAAATGATAATTCTGCATTTAAGTTTTATCATAATAGAAGGCAAGCTGCATTGATTGCATCTTAGTTGCAAGAATTTAAAAAAACTGTCTTTAAATAGTGTTCAGAGGATAGCTCAAAGTGTCCTAGATTTCATCAGTAATAGAAATGCCATTTCAATAATGACTTTCAATTGCCAAAGTCTACATAGTCACAAATACGATTTACAAGATTAAGTTACGAGACAAACCAATGTGTTACTTCTTACTGAAACACACATGACGCGTGATAATCCGATTGAAATACCTCATTTCAATTGTATTGTTCAATTCAAACGAGATACTGTTCCAAAATGTGGGGTCGCTATTTACCAAAATAGTAATAATGTTACTAATATTATGACTCCGAATATTGAAATAAATATCGAAGACGTTAGCGATGTTAATGTTAGACGCCCATTTGTTGGAGATATTTGTGCGTGCTTATGCAAATTTAGAAATGGCCTACACATAGTCATGGTAGCGATTCACATTTCTCCGAATCCAAAATTGGCCGAGGTAGAGCATTTTCCACAAGATCCACAAGAATCCGCAACAAAATATGGGACCACTATTGACGCGGTATTTTCTAGATATTTAGAAGACATTAAGTCACTAACTTATGTTTCTTATTTCAGTTATCATAAACCTATAGTTTCGATGATAAACATTCCCGAATATCTTATTTTTGAATAGATGCTATGCAATAGCTTTACCACGAGTGCCACACGTATTTTATTGCGATAAAAAGATATGCCTAAGGAAAAAACCGTCAAAAAGACTTATTGTTGTGTTTATGGATGTAATTCTAAAAAATCTAGGAATCCTGGAGCCGATTTTCATAATTTTCGTTGTTAATCAAAATGTTTACGTAACCAACAAACTAGAAATCGTAGAGGAAATTAATAGACGTAAATCCTGGGAGCATGTTTTGATAAAGGAAAAACCTGCATTAACCATATTAGAGTATGCTCACACCATTTCCGACCAGAAGATTATAGAATGAAAACAGGCAAGAGTGGAAACTGATGTCAATTGAAAACAATGCTTCATATTTTTTGAATTATTTCGGAAACTCTCACTACATTTCTGCTATTGGAGTATAAAGCTGTACCTTCATAAAACCTACCAAAAAAAGGAGTTCAACTCAAGACATTTAAACTTTTTGTTCGTGTACAATAATTTTCATTCTTATCGAAATAGATTACTTTGGGCCAACTTGATATTTTTGAATATATAGAAGTCTCAACAATTCAAGGAGCCTAGTTGAAAGTGAATAAGTGCTGAATGCAGGCCATATGATAGTGTGCAATAAAACTAGGGGCAATCTGAGTGTGATTGATTTGATTGTTGCAAAAATGAACTTATTGTCAGCAACTATCAAATCTATATGTGGAATTTCAACAAAATTCCGAGAATTGACAATTTTAAACAATATATTATACATATATGTATCAATTTAATATTAATATTAGAAATAGCTTGATAGTATTGTCGTTCATTTAGCAACGGAAAAGGTGCAATCAATCATTAGATAAGTTGAATAATTTTATTTCATTATAACTGCAGCCTAAGACACAAGTGAGGTGCAATAAATGAATAATACATTGAAATCTAGCGAGTATTGAATTTTTCAACATGATTAATCGATGATCAAATCATGTTCTGCATACATACAGTTCTCTGGAGAATGTGCATTTTTATTCAAAATTTATCACCCATTTTCTTTTCATCGATTTTTTCCCTTCCTAAACAGAAATAAAATTAGTAGCTTCTATTAATAAATATGTATTTCATGGTGATGTTCAATTACATTAAAATCATGCATGTTTTCATATTCTGTGAGGTCAAAAAACCAATTTCATCAGTTATATAATTATAATCCTAATGTTTTCTGTTTTGTACATTTCATTGTTATGGGAAACAAAAATAAAAACAGCAGAGACAAAACAACAATGAATTTTACCTTTACAATCAGTAGAATTGTCAAGATATTTTGTAGTAAGTACAACCTTGTACAGTAGAGTAGCAGGGCGAAAATATGCTTACAAATTCCAGACAATCTTGCTTGGTATGTGTATATAATCTTGTCAACCTTCACACCATCATTTTTATAAGACATCATTTTCTCAGTATGAGGGGGTTGTCCTTGTAGAATTCCAATGTTTTGTAATAGTTTTTTTCCCACATAGAATCAAATGATTGCATTGCAACACTTGCTCACCCTCTACACAGCATCTGTGAGCATGTAAATATTGGAAAATTTCCTATAATTAGGGGAACCTTTGGTCAACATCTTGCATTCAAAATTGAATAGTACTCAGTGCTCACCTCAATATTTTACATAAAATATAACAAAAAGCACAATATTACCTATACTTGCACTTACAATATAATCCACAGGATCCACAATTAAGGAAACAACTTCGATTATTGATAGTCAATAAACGTTCAAATTAAGAAATCCCATAAATACAAATAGAAATCTAATGTAAACACGAAACAATACTCGTTTCGGTAAACAGCTGATCGCCGAATGCAGCGCCACCATCGGTAATCATTTTGTCCAATATTCATAAAACTCTAATCATTTTGGAAACTTTACATTTTCGCTGAACTAATGTTGGTGTCATTCGATAGTATTTGGTCTACTCTATCATGGTGCGTCGTTTGATTCACTAGTCATAGGACACACTGTATATAAATTTCAGAACTACTTGGTGCTAGCAGTTTGCGAAGACAAGAACCCAGAAACGGAGTTTCCCAATGAAATGTACACGGATTTCTGCGACTACTACAGGCAGAAATACAACAAGGAGATCTTGAACAAAAAGCAGCCATTGCTCATGGTCAAACCCCTGTCCAGGCAGATGAATTTGTACAAGCCAATCGGAGCCGAGAAGAAGAGGAAATGGGATGAGAACTACGTGAGAGATACGTGGGAGTATCTCATACCTGAGATGTTGGGCAAGCGGGAATTCCCGACTGAATTATGGATACAAGGTTAGTTTAACTTTTAAACACTCCCCGTCAATAAATTCCGGACAGGCAGAATTTTTGTCAAATTCAACACCCTGTATCTTTTTTCGTGGTGCTGCGATTTTGTTGAAATTTTCACCAGGTATAGTATTGGGTCTTGTTATATTAACCTGAAATTTACTTTGCAAAAATACCTGTAGTTTATCCGTTATACAGGGTGAAACAAAACCTTGTTTAATACCGTCTATTTCTGAACACCCTGGGGTGAATTTGAGGCGAAAAATTTGATATCATTAAGTTTAAATTTGAAGTGTGACCCCTTATTAACAAAATGTTTTTTGATTTACGTCAGTATCTGCTTTAAAAAAAAAGATACACATTTTCAAAGAAAGTGTTGCATTTTTCAATTTTGATAACAATTTGAAACATTACAATACCTTGTCGACTAGCAAACATACACAAACATATGAAAATTAATAGCTTGTATTTCCACCTCGCTTTCTCATCACTTCTACCATACGACGTGGCATACTTTCAATGCATTTCCGAATTGCTTCTGGGAGAATATTTTCCCGTTCTTCAAGAAGGGTTGTTCGTAAATCGGGCAAGGTGTTCGGCTGCCGATTTCGAACATTTCTACCTAGCATATCCCATATATGTTCAATTGGATTCAAATCCGGACTTCTGGCTGGCCACACGAATCGTTGAATATTCGCCTCTTCGAAGTATTCTGTTACAACCCGTGCAACGTGAGGCCTAGCACTGTCCTGCATTAACAGAAATTGTTGCTTCCCCCAGAAGCAATTCGTAAATGCATTGAACGCTATTAATTTTCAGATGTTTGTTTATGTTTACTAGTCGATAAAGTATTGTAATAATAATTGTGATAATTGTAATAATAAAATATTGTTATAAAAATTGAAAAAATTCAACACTTTCTTTGAAAATGCGTATCTTTTTTTTAAAAGCAGATACTGACTTAAATCAAAAAACATTTTGTTAAGAAAGGGTCACACTTCAAATTAAAACTCAATGATAACAAATTTTCCGCCTCAAATTCACCACAGGGTGTTTAGAAATGAAGGGTATAAAACAAGGTTTTGTTTCACCCTGTATAACGTATAAACGACAGGTATTTTTGCAAAGTTAATTTCAGGTTAATATAACAAGACCCAATACTATAACTGGTGAAAATTTAAACAAAATCGGAGAACCACGAAAAAAGATACAGGGTGTTGAATTTGCCTGTCCGGAATTTATTGACGCGGAGTATAGTATTCGATGTTTACAAATTTCTCCTATTTGTCTTTATTATTCAACTCCAATACACCATGGTTTTTGGCTCCAACATAACATTTCTGTAACTGGGTACATACCTGTTGAAAATAAGGAACTTATTATTATTATTATTATAATAAATCTATCCGAACTTCTTATGTTACCGAGAACAGCAGCGCTTGAGGTCATACTCTACACCTATTTGTAAGGAAATGTAGCCTGCTGGAATCCATCAAGATATCCCTCAAAAGGAACCTCCTACGTGGGAACTGGGTTGGACATATGAGGATACCGAATCAACTAGACTCAAGCCTCTTGGCAAAATCATGACATGTGATGCCAATCATAAAAGATTTCGAAAGCCATTTGAAAAGGTCATTGGTCTTATGCCCACTTGCACCGTTTTGTGGTTAAGACAGGCTTTTCCCCACCTTAACGGATCAGATCTTGCACCGCATATCTAATAGAAACGACTTTGTTAAGCACGCGATAAACAATGCCAAATCTGGCAACACTGTATGAATCAGTGAATATGTTTGTTCTGACATAGAAATGCGATATGGCCGTATGGTTTTGTATCGACACTACGCACAGCGAAGTAAAAAGTACACGCGAATTCATAGACAAACAAGATATTTTCTCTGTGCATTTTCCTTTTCAGTATTCTGATTCACAAAACTATATATACTTTGGGCCGCTGACGAACAGGCTCAATACAACTTATTTTTTTTAGTTGAAGCAAATGATTTGATTTGATTTCAACAATTCTTAATTTGTAACTTGAATGACATAATTCTCCACCTGTGGAATATCATAGAAATAATACTTTTCACATTCACAAGAGTAAATAGTACCTACAGAATTAATAATTACATGGGTACAATCAATTGCTCCAATAACACGAGGAAATCCAGCAATTTGGTAAAATTGGGTTTGGGTGGAACGTAATTCTGCTTTTGTCTGAGGGATTTTTATGAATACTGAAACTCGACCAACTATTCTTGATACTGTAGATTCGTGGATTTTCATCAAATCGGCTACAGCCAATAAATGTCCTGCTGATGCGTAGAGTCGGAGGCACGTAAGGAGTTGAATCATCGGTGATACACTCTGATTCCTACAATCATCAAGGCTTAAATTCCCTTCTTTGAGGTTTGACATCATCATAAATAAGATATAATACGATATGTACTTATATATCACTTCGCAATTCTGAATCATCCTCAATTAATCTCATCAGTTGCAGAGTAGTTTTCTGTCAACCGAAATCGCCGAAAAAATGCGAATTCGTCCATATCTTGGTAGTGATCGGCGCTATTAAATTCTAGACTTCTAGGAAAGCCATAATCAACGATATATAATATGTCGAAATCATCCTCATATAGATAATCAATCTCATTCAATAAAGTTCTATCCGTAATAATTATTAAATTCACGCAATCAAAAACAACACGTCAAAGCTGAAGTTCGTTTTTGACGTTATGAATATTTGAGACGGGCTGAAGTTTTGCTTAAGCCATGAATATTCGCGACTCAAAATAGTCATAACTTATGTGACACTAATGCCCACTTGCACCGTCAAATATATGTCTGACTTACGTCCAACTCAAATTTTAAGTCAGGTTTGAGATGCCGATTCTCTTGCACCGCAGTTTAAGTGCCACATAAGTTATGACTATTTTGAGCAGCATGGCTTAAACAAGACTTTAGCTCGTCTCAAATATTCAAACGTCAAAACCGAACTTCAGTTTTGACGTGTTGTTTTTGATTGCGTGAATCTAATAATTATTTTGGATAGATTTTTATTAAATGAAATTGATGATCTATATGGGGATGATTTCGACATATTAGATATCATTGATTATGGCTTTCCTAGAAGTCTAGAATTTAATAGGGCCGATCACTACCATGATATGGACGAATTCGCATTTTTTCGGCGATTTCGTTTGACCAAGAAAAACTACTCTGCAACTGCTGAGATTAATTGAGGATGATTCAGAATTGCCAAGTGATATGTAAGTACATATCTTATTATATCTTATGTATGATGATGTCAAACCTCAAAGAAGGGAGTTTAAGCCTTGATGATTGTAGGAATCAGAGTGTATCACCGATGAGTCTCAACTCCTTACGTGCCTCCGACTCTACGCATCAGCAGGACATTTATTGGCTGTAGCCGATTTGATGAAAATCCACGAATCTACAGTATCAAGAATAGTTGTTCGAGTTTCAGTATTCATAAAAATGTCTCAGACAAAAGCAGAATTACGTTCCACCCAAACCCAATTTTACCAAATTGCTGGCTTTCCCCGTGTTATTGGAGCAATTGATTGTACCCATGCAATTATTAATTCTGCTGGTACTATGTACTCTTGTGAATATGAAAAGTATTATTTCGCTGATATTCCACAGGTGCAGAATTATGTCATGCGAGTTACGAATAAAGAATTGTTGAAATCAAATCCAATCATTTGCTTCAAATAAAAAAAAAAAAAAAATGGTTGTACTATACCAGTTCGTCAGCGGCCCAAAGTATATGTCGTTCTGTGAATCAGAATACTGAAAATGAAAATGCGTAGACAAATTATCTTGTTCGTCTATGAATTCGAGTGTTCTTCTTACTTCGCTGTGCTCAGTGCTGACACAAAACCATATGGTCAAGTCGCATTTCTATGTCAAAACAAAAAAATTCACTGATTTATTCACTGTTGCCAGATTTGCCATTGCTTAGCGAGTGCTTAACAAAGTCGTTTCTATTAGATATGCGGTGCAAGATCTGATCCGTTAAGACGGGGAAAAGCATGACTCAAAATTTAAGGGCGCCTTAGATAAGAGTGCCTTAACCAGAAAACGGTGCAAGTGGGCATTAAACTGCGGTGCAAGAGAAACGACGTCTAAAACCTAACTTCAAATCTAAGTTGGACACAAGTCAGGCTTATATTTGACGGTTCAAGCACAGCCGTCTATAGAGATAGCCTGGAACTAAATCTGGCAACGCCGTATGCGAACGCGAAGCGTAGGTATACTCGTCCGATGCGTTAACGCGGGATATCATGTTATTTCGAATTCGAATCATTTGCAAATTCATCAAATGAATTTTTTGCTTTAAGAAAAAAGAATATAAGACCCTACTTAGTCAAAAAATTGAATATCTTAATTACTCCTTGGCAAAAATGTCACGATTGTGTTTCAATCTTGGTTGGAATTGAAAGGTAATTATCTGAATTATAAGTTAGGAAAAGAATTAGATATTCAATTCATTGTTCAGCAAGAACCACGGGAAGGTGTAGGGCCAACTCTTGCCAAAAAAATTAAATAAAATTCTCGTGAACAAAACAAGTATCCTCAACATAATTATAAACTCAATATATGTAGAAATCGAAGTGAATGTGGAAATGAATAGATTTAAGATGTTAACACAACAAATATTGAAATTTTCAACAAAAAATTGATATGCAATCTCAACGGGAATGCATATTTTCATGAAAAGTTGGACGATTTCATTCTAAGGAAGGTGAGTTTCTATCTTTGGGTAATGCAAACTTTTTCCTATCTCCCAAGTGTTTTCTCCGTTTGCTCGACATTAATCATATTATTCTGTTGGAATTTACCGACGTTTCGGCAAGCATTCAGGACCAACAACACCCTGATGACGGCAGGCGAATGCTTGCCGAAACGTCGGTAAATTCCAACAGTATAGATAATGGAAATAGCCCAAATAATGTACCAACATTTACGAGATTGTTTAGGAGTATATTTGCAAAAACCGAACAAAGTGAATTTAAAATTGATTTCGCATTCGTACCTCAACTGAAAGTCTCAGCTGCTGCTCGAAGGAGCAGCATATTCTGAAACATAAATTTTGGCGGAGTTATCCATGTCGCTATTTTGCAAATAATATAAATCTAAAATGGACAAACTTTTGAAATTAGTTTCCTATGATTATCGTAACTATTTTCATCGCAATTGAAATTTTAACCTAACCTCCAACCTATCCAGTACATGATCTCAAGTTAGTAAAGAAAATCAGACGAAACCTTCATTGCACTTCACTAAAAAACAGGTTTTCAGTTCTCTTATTTCCAGCCATTTATTCACTGAAACACTACGATTTATCAACAAAATTCAAACACACGTACCTACACTATCAACAAAACTCGCCCTACTGAAAATCTATTCTTCACCACGCATCACGAGTTTCGTGGGTCTCTGGTAGGCCTACGCGCGACGTTGCCGAATTTCCTTGTTCCGGGCTTGTACTTTAGGAGGCTGTGGTTCAAGTGGGCACAACCGTATTTTACATCACCATCCTCTCTTTGAAATTCAACAAATTTTTCCACCCTCAGGTAGATTCCTCCCCTGCGTCCTGTACAGGCTGATGTTCATGCTACGGGTGGAATCCTTATGGCGGACCATAGGACGAGACTGCGACTTCCAAATAAGTGATACCAACATGAAGCCCTTGAAACTGAACATGAACCTGATCCATTACGACACCTTCTTGACCGACAAAAAGAAAGAAAGTGTTCTCGTGAAGAACTTCGAAGAATCCGAAAGAGTGGAAGCTTTACCGCCTACCCTGATGTCTTCATCCAACGATGATTTCAGGTTGCAGTCTCTGGAAGAGTCCAGGTATCCCTGGAAAGATCTGGACGAGCCGAAGGACATCGAAAGGATCCTCAACGCCACAACGTTGGACATTTGCGCTTACTGCAAGTTCATCAACGGTACTGTGTCACAGGAGGACAGGAAGGTGGTTTACAGCCCGAAGAAATACAATTATCCGGCCTTGACTTACAGCAAAGACTTCGAGCACAAAACCATCAAAATTCTATTTGTGAGTGTTTGAAATGCCTTAATAGTCCAAGAGCTAGTGAACCCCCCTGAAAGTTGAATTAGTAAATGAAGGAAAAATAATATATATATAAATATATACAGGGTGTTTCCAAATTCGACGTGAACCTTGGAGGACGTGATAGTATGACTCATTTGCAGTCGTTTGAGCCATATATAGTGATATCCAAAAATCAACAGTTTCCGAGATATTTGAGTTCTTGTGTTTTTTGAAAAAATTCTCACCTCACTTCATTTTTCGTCAATTTTTTCTACGTTGAACAAGTTTGATTATGATTTCTGATTATTTCGAACAAAGGAGGATATGATATGTATTTAAAAAGCAAAACTGAGCTGAAATAGTTGTTGAGAAACAATTAGTATGATTTTAAAGTTGGTATATGAAGAAAAGAATAGTCGCCTGATTGAGAGATAATTACACATGCATGAATTCATTTGCCATTATTTGGGTTTCCTTCAACCGATTTATTATTTTACCTTCATTCGACTTTCAAGTGATTTTCTCTTTAAATTTTCAAAGACGTCGACCTTCTAATATAAATCGTGTATTTGAATAATTATATTTGATGGTTTTCATAGGTAGTTTTGCAGTGAAGAGATCAATAAACTCTCATCTTGCCAATTAGATTATTTTTGAATGAATTTCAAGATATGTTCAGTATATTAAAGGAAATAAAATGATTTCACATAGTTTATTTCGACTTTGACTCGAACAATTCAGCACAACAAAATTTTTTTCTAAAATCCAACTTCACACACTGAATTGCCCCGTTGAAATTTTTTTAGGACAAGACTTCTGGCATTGTCGAATTGGCCGACGTATACGAAGCGTTGACCACGCCTAAGGCCAACGATATCGTGAACTTGGAACGTTTGGAGACGTTGGGAGACTCCTTCTTGAAATACATAACCTCACATTATATAGCTCTCAGGTTTCCGGAGTTTGATGAAGGCAGAGCCACCCAGCTGAAAGGCAGGTTGATCAGCAATAAGAATCTGTTCTATTTGGCGGAGAAGTACAACATAGGGGGCATCCTTAAGAACAAGGATCTCCAGTTGAAGAACGGCTGGATACCGCCTGGTTTTTGCATACCGGAAAAGATCAGAACGGATATTGTCGATAAGGTAGGTGTTTGTTTTATGACTAACTAGCTGGCCCGCATAACTTTGTCTGCAAATTCGGTTTATACAATTCCAATTTTGTTTCGAAACAAAAAAACTCTTGGAAAAACATCTATACTGAATGCAAGGCCATATACCAGATTCAATTGTATTTCAAAACTATACTTTCCGTGCCAAAAAAGTAACGTAACTCGTCAATAATTCTTGCACGAAGAATTATTGAAGAAAATCTTGGCAACAAATTCATTGGATGTACAGGGTGGGCATATTTCGATGTTTTAGCACTACAACTTTTGAACCAGACGAGATAGACAAAATCTGATACCCCATTCTCGATCTCTTTTTCGGAGAAACTAATAAAAGTTGTATTCATTTTTGGCTACCTTCTTTTGTTTTCGAGTTATAAGCAAAAATTGGAAAAATGGCGATATCGAAAAAAATTTATATCTCCGCTAATACTGGAGATAGAGCTCTGAAATAAAAACATTCTACAGGCACTTTTTGAAGTAGAATCCAGTGTTATGCTCATCTTTTTTGCACCATTTTTAATTACAAAGCTATGACCCAAAGTCATGTTTTTCAAATGGAAACACTATATTTCTGTGCCAGTTTCTGAAAGCTTAATCCTAAGGTTTGTATCAATATGATCATAGAAATTGGTCAAAAACCTATTCTCATGTGAGTCTAAATACTTTCTATGGTTTCGACTGTTGATGAGCACAAAAAAATGTAGCTTCCTATAACAAGAGCATAGAAATGAAAAGACTACTAGAATGAAATTGTATTAATGATACAATATTAAATTTTTCTGTGCTTATCGACAATTGAAACCATAGAAAGTATTGAGTCTCAGATGAATATAGGTTCTTGACTAATTTCTATGCTCATATTGATTTATTGATACGAACCATACGATGTTATATATTTTAGAAAACAGAAAGAATTAAGGTTTCAGAAAATGGCACAGATATCTAGTGTTTCTATTCACAATAACATAACTTTGGGTCATGGCTTCGTAATTAAAAAAAGGCGAGCATGGCACTAGATTCTACGTGAAAATGTGCCTGTATAATGGTTTAATTTCAGAGCTCTATCATCAGTATTGGCGGAGATATAAATTTTCTCCGATATCACTATTTTTCCAATTTTCGCTTATAACTGGAAAACAAAAGAAGGTAGCCAAAAATGAATACTACTTTTGTTAGTTTCTCCGAGAAAGAGATCGAGAATGGGGTATCAGATTTCGTCCATCTCCTCTGGTTCCAAAGTTGTAGTGCTAAAACATCGAAATATGCCCACCCTGTACATATCAGCTTCCAAAACATATTCCGCGGCTTACGATATTTAACAGGCTAGAATGTTGCTTTAAAATGCGACGTTGCCGGAACCCCCACACGGGGTTTTACCAGGCTCAGAGTGTTACGACTTTGCACTTGCAGTTCTGTTTTGAAGCTTAACATGTGATATAGTTCGCATCAGAAATTCGACCGGGAAACGTGTAAAAAAGGTTTGTGTTTTTTTCGTGTGATCGGATTGTCAATCAATAAATAAAGTGAAAACAAGTGTTGCAGTTGCAAGAACTGTGTGCATCGGGTTTGTGATTGCATTTTTCAACTTTTAGTGTTCATATCTGGAAGGATTGTCAAGGAGGAAGGTTTTTTCATTTTGTTATCTATTAAAATTTCATTTGGAATTCTTCGATTTGAGAAAGATCCCACGAGGAGAAGAAAATGGCTTAGCGCAATTCATAGAGAAAGTAGTTTTAAAGTCAACGATGACAGTGTCGTTTGTATTTGAACATTTTGTAGATTCCCAGATTTTGAGAATCAACTCTTATCCAACCGCCGAAGGTTCAGTTATTAATATACCCCGAAAAATTCCTAAATTAACTGATGATGCATCTTCTTCAATTTTTTTAAATCAACAGAATTACATGACGTCTTCAATTACTCCGGAAAGAACTGATCCTGAGGAACGGAGACAAAAGTTAGTTGTCCATTATGATAATGTTTACACCGATATGGACAAACAAGATCAGATCGATTTTCCGACTTTTATTGTCATTTCAAAGACAAGGCAATTTTCAACTTCTTTTCCAACGTTGAAGAAAATGACTTCGTTCAGTTCTACAATATAAATTTTGAGGGGGCACTTCCGAAAATATCATCGGGGTTCAAGATCTTGAGTGATTTGTGAATCGAAGTCGTATTTAAAGACGAAGTAAACGTACCCATTTCTTATTTCAAGTGGTTATTAGGTGACAGGTATATTTGTGACTTTTTTTCCCTCTTTTGATGTTCATTTACCTACTTTATTCGCTTCAGAAAGTAAAAAAATTTTCATTCCGATTGTAATCTGGTGGAACTCAATACAACAGCTACCTTCTCGTGGTGAGTTCTAGATTATTTGCGATAAGATATTAAGAAATTATCCGCAGATAAATGAAATGTTGTTTTGTTTTCCTCCCTACAGTTCTTCATTTAATTGTGAATTAAAATAAATTCGAAATTATATCGAAATTAGTGCGAATTGCACAAGAAAATGGTATAATCTCTATATATGCCACTAGACACTTTGCTGGTAACAACGGCAACGTCTAACCTTCCGGCCGGTTACATTTAGTAGGCCGTGTATATTCATATGATGTTTCATTACAATGTTGCCAGTATATTCGGAAAAATCGTAAAAATGTGTATTCTTTTTTTTTTCTTCACCGCCCCTTGTATTGAATACGGATTGCGTTTGCTATTTTTTTTACCAAGCAAACCACAATTATTTTTCACTTTTCTATCTGCCCTAGAGCCCTTCAGCGATGTGGCTAAAAGTAGTATTTGTTGAGCCGTTTTTTTATTAAACAGTTAGGAAAACTTAATTACAATTTGTGGTACCATCAGACCATTATTCTTTTACTAATTATATTATTAAGAGAATTCCACGAATCCATGGATTTGTAATTTTGGAAGCAGCTCTCCTTTTTTTTAATTTGAAATTTCTCCTATACGCGCGTCACCCCTCTACTATTTTTTTCTTCCAATATTAATAAATGAATTGTGTATATTTGTTGTTCTATTTGTGATCTTATACTGGGTGGCCATTTGAAAACGAAACAGACGAGATTACAGACGAAATAAATTTTTTCGATAGAAATGCTCGGACAGGTCGATTTCTGTGTCGAGGGGGACAACTTAAGATGTAGGTTACGGACGCATAGCGCTTCAACCCTTGCTACTACAACCCTCACCCCCAATTTTTGAATAAGGAAGATGGGGTGAGTGATATCTCATTCGAGAGGTTTTTCACAAAAAAACACTACAAGTGCCATGAAAACACCACTTGATTTTCAACTGCTTAGTCAAGAATATTTCGAGAACTAATGCATAAAATGAAAAAACAATTACTGTGCTTGAAATCAGTATAAAAATATCTTTGAAATGAGGTATCACTCACCCAATCTTCCCTATTCAAAAATTGGGGGTGAGGGTTGTAGTAGCAAGGGTTGAAGCGCTATGCGTCCGTAACCTACATCTTAAGTTGTCCCCCTCGAAACAGAAATCGACCTGTCCGAGCATTTCTATCGAAAAAATTTATTTCAATGTGACATGTTCTTTCGAGCATTTAGGCCGTCGTCGTAGATTAGTTCTCGACGTTTCGCCAGTTCGAGTGTCTGACATCTTCAAGAGTTATATTTCAGGAGATGTTCTCACTGGACTGACGGCCTAAATGCTCGAAAGAACATGTCACATTGAACGATGGCCGCGAAAGCCTCAACCAATTCATTAAAATTTATTTCGTCTGTAATCTCGTCTGTTTCGTTTTCAAATGGCCACCCTGTATGTTAATTCGCAGCTGTTTTCGAGTTTTGTATAAACACTTACATAGGAAAAACGGGCCCAGTGAATTTTCCCCATTTTTACAGATTATATTTATATCAACCTCAGGAACAATATATCAGATTTTCAAGAAATTCTTACGGCCGGTTTGTTTTATAGGGCGTTCCAAAATTGCAGCTCCGAAAAAATAAATTCTGATGATAAATCTTCTAATTTTCAGAATTTTATGATTATGCCTTGTGTTCTGAATAACAAGACATCACAAATATCGAAACACCGCCCAACACGCTAAGTTTTGTCATACAGGCTGTTTCATGAAGCTGTATAAGTAAATGAATGTATCTTTGTAAGTGACTTGGCGACCAGTCTGAGTTTTTCAAAATGTGATACCTCAGCTTAGGTACTTTTTGTTTCAACATTTATTGTATTATTTTAGCTCTCTACCTCTGTAGAAAGTTTCATCAACTTACAAAGAACAGTTGCAAAATTATCCGGGTTTAAATTCGGATTTCATACAATTTTTCTTCAAAACTTACCTGTAGTTAGCATTGCTGTCTAGTGATATAGGTTTTCCTTCAGTATAAATAGTATGATAGGTATTGACAGTCGGTCCAAAGGTGTTTTCCTAAGAAAGTGTGCGGGGTCCTTTTTTCTCATCATAATATAACACTTTTATTGCAACAATGAGGAATGTTCACAGGTATGCAAAATCGATCGAAACTTCGTCACAGTATAACCTATATGTATATGAAATCACTAGTTTTTGTTTCAGTCGAAAAAACCTAGTAGTTCGGATTTTACAACCCCGTGAATATTCAATTCCTCGCGGCGACGTGACGTCATACTACATTCGCAACTCGCACTCCGTGAGACGAAAGGCCCTTATATTGGACCCAGCTACGTACTGAACCTCGCTAGTCGTTGGATGTAAAGTGACGTCACACGGATCATTCGAACTCATATTTATAACTCGATATCTCGGGCGCTATTTGAAGTATTCAAATAATTTTTGGACACAATATTTTCATTTTCTACGGAGAATAGGAATATGTAGAAATTGAAAAATGTGAACATTCCTCATTATCAGGGTTTAGATTCGGATTTCATACAATTTTTCTTCAAAACTTACCTGTAGTTAGCATTGCTGTCTAGTGATATAGGTTTTCATTCAGTATAAATAGTATGATAGGTATTGACAGTCGGTCCAAAGGTGTTTTCCTAAGAAAGTGTGCGGGGCCTTTTTTTTTCATCACAACACTTTTATTGCAACAATTTCAAAGTAAAAATTGAACGTTGCAGTATTTCTTTTCAGGTTGTATCCTGGAAAATTCTGAACGCTCTCAACTTCACCAGGGAAGAAATGATATCGGGTGCTCTACGAATGGAAGATTTCTCATTGGAATGGAACGAATACAACGAAGAAGTTAGGGACGACGCATACCACGACACTGATCAGTATTTGAAGAAACAATTCCTGAAAGATAAATGCGTGGCCGATGCTGTCGAAGCTTTGTTGGGGACCTACTTGTTGAACACTGGGATGGATGGTAATTCACAATACATAATTATTATAAATTCTGATTGGTTATTCTGATCTTCCAAATCATTCAAAAGCACTAAATAGTATATTGAGTATAGGGAACAGTAAGGGCATTTTACCGATCGAAGACAATAGTTTGGAGGAGGAGCGCAGCGACGACTCCAATTATTGTCTGAGATCAGTAGTCCTTAACGTTCGAGATACTTATAGCGTTTCTTGCACGATAGACACAATTTTTACTCAATGTACAGTTTGGGCAAAATTGGTGATACATGAACTACAACTTTTTAACCCAACGAGATAGAGAAAAATGAATGGCACGTTACGGTGGTCTTTTTTATAGAAACTGATAATGCCTTCAACTGCATTTCACTATCTTCTTTTGTTTTCGAGTTATAGGCCAAAATTGAAATTTGGGCGATTTCAACTTTGGTCATTATCTCCGTTCCTGTTTGTGCTAAGATGTTGAAATAAAAACATTATACAGGCACTTTTTTCATAGCAATCCAGTAGCGTACTTTGGTTTTTCCCAAGAGGTTTCCTTGCTAAGCTATAACATAAAGTATTGTTTTTTCTTATGGAAACAATAGTTTCAAATGGCTTAGGAAGAATCGCCATTTTTTTCTCGTTTCAGAAATATATCATACATCATACATCACCCTCAGATTCATTCAGATATCATAAAAAATATAGTTTGTATGTGAAATTTGAATTATTGAGTTTTAAGTAGGTTTAATCACAGAATAATATGTCTCTACACATGGTGTCATGATTATTTTGTGATTGAATACTTGATTCTCTATGGTTTGATCAACACCATTAATGGCCTCCTTGGGATTTAAATGAACGAGTTGGGTAAAGAACAAAAGATCCTTGCGGTCGAAGTTCCCGAAAGGCTGAACGAAGCCACAACGACCCCTGTTCATTATAATAATAATAATAATAATAATAATGGTTTGATTTCTGTTCAGAACAAATGCCAATACGAAGTCATTATTGCCGCCGAAATAAAAAATTTCAACATATCATATTTCTCGTAGTTTGCGAACATTTCCTTATTGCCGGCAATAATGACTTCAAATTCACGTAGTTTGCAATTATTCTGAACAGAGATCGAAAAACGGAGAATTTAATGAAGTATTCAATGGCAAAATAATAAAGATACCATGCGTAAAGACATATTATTCTGTGATTAAGCCTACTTAATACTCAATGATTCAAATTTCACATACAAACTATATTATTCATGATATCTGAATGAATCTGATTGCGATGTATGATGTATGATATATTTCTGAAACGGGAAAAAAATGGTGATACTTCCTAAGCCTTTTGAAACTATTGTTTCCATAAGAAAAAACACAACTTTATGTTATAGCTCAGCAAGGAAACCTCTTGGGAAAAAACAAAGTACGCTACTGGATTGCTATGAAAAAAGTGCCTGTATAATGTTTTTATTTCAACATCCTAGCACAAACAGGAACGGAGATAATGACCAAAGTTGAAATCGCCCAAATTTCAATTTTGGCCTATAACTCGAAAGCAAAAGAAGATAGAGAAATGCAGTTGATGGCATTATCAGTTTCTCTAGAAAAGACCACCGTAACGTGTCATTCATTTTTCTCTATCTCGTTGGGTTAAAAAGTTATAGTTCATGTATCACCAATTTTACCCACCCTGTACAATAGTATATTCTGGAACAAGTTGCAGAATGAGCTCCCATTCCAACACGAATGCGAAGTTCGAAAACGGGCGACGAAGGATTTAAACAAAGAGTTAATACGCACTTTTTCACACGCTTTTCGTAGATTGTTTTTCTATACTTTTCATTAATATAATAAACGGTTTTTTTTCGAGAGCTCAACGCCCAAAACAAAAACATAAACACAAAAACAAAGAAGCGAAAATCCGCTTTGTATAATGCTAATGCCGGCGGTAACTATTTTCTTGAAATTTTCGAATTTTTCGTTTTTTTGAAATGAAAGTACTATCTGCAATGATATTGTGAAAAAAGCTCGAAACTTTTTTCAAGATTATGAGCTTTTCATAGCAAAAATCGTGATCCTTTAATTTTTTCGAAAATTCGATCGAGAAAAACGAAAAATTGACTGGCTAGATTGATTTGGCTCTTTACAGAGTTTTTGTGCACATATTGAATTCAATGTTCGAAGAATAGAAAAGCTAAGATCGCCTGGAAGTCTTTGGGCAGAATATTTAATGCTGAAGAGCACAATATTTTTGAATGACTGTATTGACATATCCATGTTTGCAACGCTTATAGCATTCCTCAAAAGAAAATCTATTGGTTACAAACCCAAAAAATCTGCTGCTTCTACAAGAGAAGAAATGAATAAATTTTTAAAAGAAGCACCAGATGATATGTTTTTATTTATTAAGGTGTGCTTTTATTAATATAATAGTGCTGTATAAACTAATTAAGTCCTTTCATGTGGGAATGATATTAGGTTTATGAGCGTCAGGGACATAGAAGATCGGGAATCATTTTTAATCGTGAAAATTCCCAACACAAAAACCAACATTCAGAGAACATTCACAGTCATCGATCGAGATAATGATATCAATTACCTGGAAATATATAGAAACTATTTCCGTCTGCGTCCACAAAATGCGAAAAGCGAGCATTTATTTTTGAGATATCAAAACGGAAAATTCAGTAATCAAGTAATAGGCAAAGGGGCAATTGGAAGTTGGCCGTCAATAATTGCAACCTTTTTTAATTCAGAAAATCCAAATACCTATACTGGCCACTCTTTTAGGCTCACTTCGGCCACATTTTTAGCTAATAAGGGAGAATATGTATTAGGACTAAAACGACACGGTGGATGGCGGTCTTCGACTGTGGCTGAAAGTTACGTTGAGGATTCCCTGGAAAATAAACTACACTTTGCTGAAAAAAAAATTGCATACTACGGAACGTAGCGAGTTGCAACATGAAATGTTAAATTCAGCAGAGGTTTCTGTGAATTCAACTACTACTCAATCCAGTGGTATTTCCATCAGCAATTGTAAAAATTGTACTTTCACTTTCATTATTGAATGAACTGAAGTGATTCACTTACCGTTCTGTTTATCTTAGCAACCAGTAAAAATGATCTACCGATCTGGCAATAAATGCGGTAACTAACAAAATTCGTTCTATCATCCAAAAAAATTCATTAAACTCAGACACTAGTGTAGTGAAAAAGACACTAGGATAATAATATGCTTTACATTAAGCTCGAGCTTTAAGGTTTTTTTCATATTTTTGTAGAAGAACTTGCGTGCGGCAACAACGCTCTCGCATCCATAACAGAACAATAAAAAGCGCACAGCGATGCCAAGTTTGTCGGTTGCTCCCTAACTTGAGGAAATTTGATACCATTTGGGGATTCCGCTATAAAATGAATAATGTTTCAGGTTGTCTGAAAGTGGTGCAATGGATGGGTGTTATACCATATTCCGAAAACATCACAGAACTGCTGAAACGTCCAGTACCCTCCCCCTTGTTGTCCCCAAACTTCGAGCTGAAAGACATCAAATACCACCTGCCCCTCTACGAGGAAATCGAGAAAATCCTCGGCTACACCTTCAAGGACAAAGCCTTTCTCCTTCAAGCCTTCACCCACGCTTCCTACACCCCAAACAGGATCACCCTCAGCTACGAAAAACTGGAGTTTCTCGGTGACGCCATCTTGGATTTCTTGGTCACTTGCTTCATCTTCGAGATGTACGAAGGCCTGACCCCAGGAGATTTGACCGATCTGCGATCGGCTCTGGTCAACAACAACACCTTTGCCAGTTACATTGTGAGGTTAGGTCTGCACAAGTACATGCTGCTTTTGAATTCCAAGCTACAGCAGTACATCGACAATTTCGTGGATTTTTTCACCAACAAGAAGGACTTCGAGATCGATGATGAGATTCTTATATTGCTGGAAGAGGACGAATTGAAACTTGCGGAATATGTGGATGTGCCTAAGGTAGGTGGAACTTTTAGGTTAAGACATGTGGTAATTGTTTGATAATAAGTAGTTTCAGGCTTTCACGACCGGATATATTGACATTAAGAGAGTCTTCCGGGCTTATTGGCCGTGGTCTATTAGGAATTATTTCACCTAACGTTTCGCCCACAACTGCAGTAGGCATCTTCAGAGGATTCTTGGTCTGAGGTTGTAACTCGACCGCTGAATATCCGAATGATGCTGGATTCGATCCGTTGGCCCAACTTATACCTTGATCATTGGCGGGAGAAGGTGGTGGGTTTACGCGCGCGATGTTGACTTGTCCATCGCTCCCACTACGTATTGGCATGATTTTGGTCTTTTCCAACACCGGCAACCATGCGCTATGCACCAAAGGAGTTCTTCCCTTCTGTTCATGTTGTTCTTATGTTTATATATCTCAATGGCTTCCATGTTCATCCTAGGACAGAAACTTTTGATGTTCGAAATAGCCTCTGCCTTTGAGAAAACTATATCGTGTCCATCTGTCAGAGCATGTTCCGCTAGTGCGGATTTTTCTGTCTGATTGAGTCGACAGCATCGTTTATGCTCCTTAATTCTCGTATCGATACTTCGCTTCGTTGTACCGATGTGGACTTTGCCGCAGTCGAAAACGTTAGGTTAAATAATTCCTAATAGACCACGGCCAATAAGCCCGGGAGACTCTCTCAATGTCAATTCTTTGATAATACGAGTGTTACGTTTGTGAGCTTGCACCTACCCGGTGACTGATTATGCACACCAAAACGTTTATGGAGAAAAGTGTATATGGTGGATTGAGATGTAGTGGACTATAAAATTTTCAGATGTTCGGAAAAAACCTTCAAATCCTACCTTTTTGCCGGACTTAACCTTGGGTGTTGGATGAATGTTCTTCACTGAAGTATGAAAATTGTAGATTAATTTTAAATAATAGTTTATTAAAAAAAAAAAATAAATAAATCTTGCGTGGTCGCAACAGTATATAGATAAAAGCATTGAAAAGAATGTTATATAATGTATAAAGGGTTATTCACGAATATGGCTCTATTGAATATTTTTAGGAAAGACTCAAGATTCAGGATTGAAATTCTGAAGGTGAGCTTCAAGTAAGAAGACGACTTCTCGTATATTTTTCCGGAAGTGACATCAACTTTCGTTTTCCGAATGGGAAGACCCATTTTTTATAAATAAATAGATTCTCCATTGAATTCTGAGTATTTTTGATTCCAAAAGTTTGAATTTTCCCGAGAAAATTCTCTTTAAATGGGAAAATACGAAAAAAATCTTAAAATTGAACTCTACTGAAATACAGGCAACTTCGAGGTTTTCTCATTGAAAATTCTCATTTTTGAGAATCTCCGAGAAGGAAGCCTGATGCTTCTTTTTCGATAGCGTGATTTTCAGAATATGATACAGGAGGTCACCAATTCTTTGTCAAAGTTGTAAGTGACAATCCAAAGACAATCTTGTTGTTGTCTCTGGCTCCACCATGCACTTGACACACGTGATCATAATTCGGCCACATTATTCACAACACTGCTGTTAACAAGTTGTTTCATGTTTTACGGGGTCCTTTCATGAAATAAGTCGACAGTTATTCTTCAGAAGGTATAAGAACAATGTTTCTTGCGTAATTTCAAAACAGTTTCTTTATTTCAGGCTCTGGGAGATTTGTTCGAAGCAATTGCTGGAGCGATATTTTTGGATAGCAACTATTCCCTGGAAGCTGTTTGGAAGGTATTTTATAGAATTATGTGGAAGGAGATTGACATGTTCAGTGTCAATGTACCGAAGAACGTAGTCAGGAGGTTATATGAGAAAGAAGGGAGCTATCCAGAATTTGGGTGAGTTCAAGAAAGAGACATGTTTCAAAGAAAGCTTCTCATTGTGGATATTCCGCGACATATAAGTTTCTATTTTTTTCAAAACGTTTTCAGAAGCTTTTTTTTTCTTGTATGCTGAAATACACACTGATATTATTGTGAAAGTCCATGTGTTTGTTTGTCTTCACAGAACTCAGGAACCAGATGACCGATTTTGATGAAAAATTCACTATAGTGTAAATAATTTATTTGATTAGGTCGTCATGTTGAATTCATTCCTATATTAACGAAGAAATGAAGAAGAATATCGATTTTTCATGAAAAAGTCGTTAATAAACCAGTTAATTTCAGCCTTTTAGGGCCGACGCTGGGTAAACTATAAGAAATAAAGGAACACGATCAAAAACAATTTTGTAGTGCTCGAAAAGGTCTATAAAAAAGTTCGCGAGAATAACCCACGATAACAAATTTTAACATTTTCAATTCAATCCAAAATAATGTTCAATTTGAAGAGGGCTCTTGACTGGGATGGAATGAGTTCATATGAAAATGAATGTGACTGTTATCTGCTGCATTTATTCCTGATGAAAAATGCTCTTTACAGTATAGTTTTCTAACGAATATTGCTGAAGAGATGACAAATTAGAGAAAACGAATTCGAGCAAGGAATTATTAAATCTACGCGTTCGGAAGAACGCTTTGTCACGTGCATTCACGATGTTATTGAATGCGGGGCGCGATCTACCTACGATCATTTAGATTTAGAATAGGATCGTGAGAGTAGTTGAATCGAAGCACTAAGGAAATGTAGAGTTTATTTTTTCAGGAAAGTAGCGCGAATCTTTCGATAACTTGAATTTGTTTTTGGTTTTCTTCATCGTCATAGTTTTAGGTACATGCTCATGAATTTTTTAATGTTGAATATTAATTGCATCTATGTACTTTATGATCCGATTTTTCTTAGTGAGATTTTTCGATTTTCTGTTCTCACATGTATCTGATGTACAGAATCTGAATGGTCAATTGACATTCAGAAAACATCACTTATATTTCAGAAAATGTCAAATGTATTTCAAATTAAGCATTTGAATTTCGAAATATATCATATGTAATTCAGAGTAGTCAATTGAATTTCAGAAAACATCAAATGTATATCAGATTAGTCATTTGAATTTCCGAAATAATCAATAGTATTTCAGGAAACATCAAATGTAATTCGGATAACGCACTCAATTGAATTTGCGATATGGTAAATTATATTTCAGAAATGGCAATTTGAAATTCATTTCATACGCACATTGATACCAGATTGCATTCCAGAAAATATCAATTGCAGGTGATTCAGAAATAAAACAATGATAATGAATGAACTTTAATTTTCACGTGGAACATTTAATCTTTAACACAAAACTGAAAAAATTTTAAGCCATACAGGCATGTCTGCCATCGCAATGAGGAATGTTCACAGGTATGTAAAATCGATCGAAACTTCGTCACAGTATAACCTACATGTATATGAAATCACTAGTTTTTGTTTCAGTCGAAAAGACCCAGTAGTTCGGATTTTACAACCCCGTGAATATTCAATTCCTCGGGGCGATGTGACGTCATACTACATTCGCAAATCGCACTCCGTGAGACGAAGTTCCCTTATATTGGACCCGGCTACGTACTGAACCTCGCAAGTCGTTGGATGTAAAGTGACGTCACACGGATCCATCGAACTCATGTTTATAACTCGATATCTCGGGCGCTATTTGAAGTATTCAAATAATTTTTGGACACAATATTTTCATTTTCTACGGGAATAGGAATATGTAGAAATTGAAAAATGTGAACATTCCTCATTGCATATCCAGATATGTTTGTCTTTTTTCAATAACCCCCGGTGGCACACTGTTTGGAATTCTGAAGTTCTTATTTTGGAACATAAAATTTCAATTGGATTGAGCATGGGAGAATAAGGGCTCATCTGCTGCAGTACTGCTACTATTTTGGTGATTACAATCTCCAATCTCGAATGGCATGCAGCATTATCACAGACGATTACTCAATATGATAACTGGTTCCTCATATCTTGCCACTGTTGCAAGAAACCCTCAACCCGTTCATTTGCTGAAAGCGCTGTGAATAAACCGCGTAGTCTTTCCATGGCTAATACACCAGCTGCAGACACTGTTGTCAATTGCATCTCCAATTAAATATGTATTCAATTTGACTAATTTTCATTAGGTGTTATGTGCTTCCTGAAGCTACGGTGTTAGGTGAGGAATCGATTGAGAAAGTTAAGTATATTTTCACTAAAATCCAGTGTTGAAGAAAAGAAAGAGCCAGCACCTAGAGATTTCACCAGGTTATATTGGTTTTCTTCATACATAGAAACATACCTGATGTAATATAATATATGATTAACGATATGATATCCATTTTGAAAATGAGTAATATGCTACTCAAAATCCGACTTAAATTCAAATAATATTCGAACTTTCTAAATAACGAATTAAGATTTCTGGAACACAATGGACTAATCTGAATTTCATATGACATATTCTGAAATTCAATTGACTAATCTTAATTACATTTGATGTTTTCTGATATTCAATTGACTAATCTGAAATTCAATTGACCTTTTCTGAAATTGAAGTGACTGATCTGAAATGCAATCGACGGTTTCTGAATTACATTTGGAAATGGTGTAGTACTACAATAAATTTAAAAATAAGTAGACAGCTGAGGTTAGAGCTCAGGAAAAAACCTCAGCAAAAAATAACCGTTCCTTCCCGCGTTTGATGAACACTTCGCAAAAATTGATTTTCTTTTTTCAGAAAAGCCATCGAGGTGGGCAATGGAAAGGTTATGGTGAAGCTGAATTTCCTAGCAGAAGGAAGGCCAAAATACGTCCATGGTTTCGGTTCCAATAAAGTCTTGGCAAAGAAGGCAGCCGCTAAAATAGCTCTGAGAAATCTGCAGTAGTCCCATCGAAATTTCTCATTCAGCAGTCGAAATTCTGAAGAATTAGGACCCTTTAAGCAGCTTTACACTCGAATGTAACAAACACTTGATCGGTTGTGTGGGATCTCAATTGTCGTTGACGAATTTTTTCGTTCTGATTCTTGCTATTCCATATAACAAGTCAATTTTAAAGGGTATTGCTTTGAAAACTATTGTTTTTTTTTAAGAATATATGGACTTGACGTCAAATATTTTTGATAATGATAGTTATTATCATATCACCTAGCAATTGAACAAAATATTATTAACCTAGATTCATTTTATATCTTTTCGCAGGAAGATAATTTAAAATCAGAAAGTTGTGAACTTTACTTAATTTATTTATCGAATATAATTTTTTTAAAAAGGGTTGAATGTTGTAATATTTTTCGAGTACTGTGATCGATAATAATAGGTAAGAACTTTTACCGAACTGTTTTTCATGGGGACCTCAAGTTTTTATTACCAAAGTTGAACTATTATTGAAGTCTCTCTTTTATATGAATCGAATTCTTGGTTGAACTTTGGTTATAAGTAACACTAGAAAAACTGTACTGGTGGGTTTAAGTTCAACTAATATTAATAATTTCATAGAATTGTGGGGGTAAAGTATTATTTAAGGTTTTATTTTACTCAAATGACCATTTATACAAGACAATTTTTTTCATTGACGAGAACTGATTTTAATGTAACAAGATGTAATAGGGTTGAGCTTCTTGATCAGGCTTTTAATTTTTTATTAAATGAAGGAAAAACGCTTGGGTATAATGAATTGATGAATATTTCATATTTGTATGTTTTATATGATTTGAAATTTGTTACTCTTTCATAGATTATATACATTATAAAAGTTTATTATTCGTTATTTAATCACTCTACTTTTCGATCCCCTCTCAAGAAATCTAATAATCCTCAACATTTTTAAGAAGATATAAATGTTCTCAAGAATTGAATTATTCATTTTTGTCTTGGATGCACAGTTATGTTCTTTCTCACTGATTTCAGATGATGAGAAAATACATCATCACTTATTTTGGTAATTTTTCTTTTAATCTGAAAAATCGACCTTCACGAGCTGATAATAGAATAAAAACTATTTTATAACAAAATTTCACATGTTGAATGAAATATTAAAAATAGGTTCTGTAAAAGAATCCTGGACAGGATATTTTTAATTATTTTTCCTAAAATTTTGCAACATCAAGATAATAGGAAAATTACATACTGGACTTATAAAACTATGAATATAAAACTATTCAAAAGGCGTATAAAGGATCTATTGCTCAGCAAGGCTTATTATGCTATCGATGAATACATGGAAGATACCATTACCACCATGATCTGACATTAATGACTTTATTATTATTTTCAAAATCGTCGAGTTCGTCCGTTACAGTTTGTGTTTTATATTTTGTTCCCTATGTACTGTTTTTTTCAATTGAACAGTTGTATTTTTTTAACATTTATATTGAATTACCTAATACTTGACTTGTCCTATACACTTGTAAAGATTGTGTCTTCTGGATCAATAAACACTATTCTATTCTATAGTATGAAACATGTGGTAGGGTTGTCTATTATTCACTTGGATGAAGTAATGTGTTGCCAGGTTTGAACAGGTATGTCTGAATCAGTTAATTTCACTTATGTGATAATAGAAAAAAAATATATATCAGCATAGGCTGTTTTATTGTGAACACTTTGATATAGGATTGTTTGCAAAAAAATTGGTCCTAATGGAGATTGCCGAGTTTTCAAGATTGAAATTTCGACGCGCCAGGAAATGAGCGACAGAGTGGTCCGAGGTAAGTATAACGTGTGATAATCAAGAACCGAACATCGTAGTCGATGGAACCCTTAGTTTACTCCTACTACCCTCCATATTGTGAACAATACAGCGTTATTTTGGGGCAACATATTGAATCATACAGGGTTATTCACGAATATGGCTCTATACAATATTTTTAAGAACGACACAAGATTCAGGATTGAAATTCTAAAGGTGAGCTTCAAGTAAGAAGAAGACTTCTCGTATATTTTTTCAAGGTTTTTCCGAATTTACATCAACTTTCGTTTTTCGAATGGGAAAACCAATTTTTTATTGCATAAATGGATTCTCCATTGTCAGAATGACAATTCTCGTAATATGTCTTAGTTTTCGGTCCTGAAAAATATTCTGTTTTCTTGTGTTATAACATGCTTGGTTTATCTATGGGAGATGATTGCCTTTCATTGGGGTCCCGTAGCGGTCTTCAAACATCTGAAGTGCCGGAAAATCATCACCTGGAAGGTCGTATCTGGTTTGAAAAAACCCTCACGACCAGAGAGCAACAATTTGTGGATTTTGAATTTGAATATCGAAGGAATTTCGAAAGGAAAGTGTGATTACGTCTCCAAATTAGCTGATGAACATGGTATCAAAGAGATTCTTCTGCAAGAAACCCACACGGCAACAGAAAAAAAAATCCTCGTGAAAGAGGACAGTTGAAAGTTATGTATTAATTGATTTTTTATAAGTATAGCTTGTTATGTTGAAAAATTGTCAGTTTCGTAACTTTCAACAGATTCGGAAAGGGGAAATTGATGGAGTTTTTTGTCATTTCTTTCAAGTTTTGTGACATTTCTGTCATAAATATTCATAAACCTCCGAACATTATTTGGCCAAGAAATCTTAATGTTGATGTTTTTTTAAAGTAGCAAATGCATTTCCAAAATGCATTCGATTTATTCTGAATAATCGGTTTCTTTTCTGCTTTTGTCTTTTTTCATTTCAGATTAAGAATTACGAGTCGTTTTGGGAAGAATCTGTGAATCCGAGCCCATCGACGGATAACATGAAGATGATCACACTGATGTCTTTCAAGATTTTCCTGATATTTGATATTTTATGTTATTTTGTTTACGGGAAGGCAGGTTTTTTCGGCTGAGGTTTTTTCCCCTGGCTGTATAGTATCGTATGATATTAGTGTTGATAGTATCGTATGATTCATACAAAGAATACAAAGAATGTTATGATACCCCGTTCTTTTTTTACCTCAGCTTATGTACTTTTTGTTTCAACATTTATTGTATTATTTTAGGTCTCTTTTTCATAAGAATATATATATATATATATATATATATATATATATATATATATATATTCCAAAAGTTTGAATTTTCCCGATAAAATTCTCTTTAAATCGGGAAATACGAAAAAAAATCTCAAAATTGAACTCTGTTGAAATACAGAAAACTTCGAGGTTTTTCATTAAAAATTCTCATTTTTGAGAATTTCCGGGAAGAAAGGCTGATGCTTCTTTTCCGATAGCGTGATTTTCAGAATATGATACTCAGGAGGTCACAAATTCTTTGTCGAAGTTAGAAGTGACGAAATAAAAAAAAACTTTTTTTTCAATTTGGAACCCCATTTTCCGAAGCATTTTAGAAATCTTCGTCAAAAAATAATAGGAGCATACGTCTAAGACTTTTATCCCAAAATGAATATTCTGCAAGATATTCAATAAAAACGATTTTGTCTCCAATTTTCAATCTCATTCCGATTGTGTTTTTTACTGGAAAATAATTGGCGGTCAAGTGAAATTTTTGGAAATCTCTGTTATCGAGAAAATATTTTATATAGTTCGGACTAGTTGTTTTTCCTTATTTTTTGAAGCTTAGGTTAATTTCTGCAAATTCTCAATTCTGGTGAAATTCTTTTTTGTCATGGTCGGGAAATTTGAATTTTCAGTAATGAAATTGTTATACGTTCTGTTAATTATTCTTTCAAAAGCATTAAAAAGTATTACAAATAATTTTTTTCTGCATTCCTGAGAATTTTTTACGTTGACTTCACTGATAGTCACATTGAGAACTTTAAACCAATTGTTGCTCTCGCATTACAGATGATAATTCAAGAACTTAACTCGTCTGAACTATAGGAAATATTTTCTCGATATCAGAGATTTCCAAAAATTTCACTTGACCGCTAATTATTTTCCAGTAAAAAAACTTATTTGGGATGAGATTGGAAATTGAGGACAAAATCGTTTTTCCTGAATATCTCGAAAAATATTCATATCGAGATAAAAGTCTTCGAAGTATGATCCTATTATTTTTTGACGAAGATTTCTAAAAATGGGGTTCCAATTTGAAAAAAACGCTTTTTTGATGTTTCGTCACTAACACTAACTTCAACAAAGAATTTGTGACCTCCTGTATCATACTCTGAAAATCACGCTATCGGAAAAGAAGCATCAGCCTTTCTTCTCGGAGATTCTCAAAAATGAAAATTTTTAATGAAAAAACCTCGAAGTTGTCTGTATTTCAACAGAGTTCAATTTTGAGAGTTTTTTTCGTATTTCACCATTCAAAGAGAATTTTCTCGGGAAAATTCAAACTTTCGGAATCAAACAGACTCAGAATTCAATGGAGAATCTATTCATGCAATAAAAAAAGTTGATGTCACTTCCGGAAAAACCTAGAACCTTCAAAAAATATACGAGAAGTCGTCTTCTTACTTGAAGCTCACCTTTAGAATTTCAATCCTGAATCTTGCGTCTTTCTTAAAAATATTGCATACAGCCATATTCATGAATAACCCTCTCTATATCTCAGCAAGGAAACCTCACGGAAAAAATAATTAAAGTACACCACTGGATTGCTATCACAAAATGTCAGTATAATTTCATTTCAACATTGTTGCATAAACAGAAACGGGGATAATAACCAATGTATTGAAATTGCCCAAATTCAAATTTTGGCGTATAACTCGAAGACAAAAGAAGATAGATGAACGCAATTGATGTCATTATTAGTCTCTTGGGATCCATTAATTTTCGTCGATCTCTCACTGTAAATAATTAAGTTGTTATTCAGGAATCACCAATTTGTTCCAACCTGTACAGAATATACAATGATCGATGTTAATTCTCCAAATTCTCGTGAGTAAATCATTTCGGAAATTCCTGTTTCCAATTGAGGATATATTTGAGGTTGAGGACATCCTATGCGCTCACTATGAAAATAACGAGGATCAAATATTTACTCAGCGCTTAAACCGCGAACAATTTTTCATACAACTGCTTCTTAGGTAAAGACAATCGAACCATTATCTTCGCAATACTAAACAGCAATTCATTCTCTTCAGAGAATACCAATTGACCGTTCCAGACTTACGTTTATCTCGATTTTTATCAGCTTAACACGTAAACGAACATTTCGTGAATGCCAGTCCGAACTTAGTCATAACACAAAAATGACATCTTCGATTATGAAGAGTGTTTTGATTGCGGTTATTTATGCAGTCGTGGTGTCTTCAAATTTGGGGATTGTGAGTACCTAAGAAACAATAAAATAGAACATTTTTAATATAGATATGGTGACCGCCAATGAATTTCTATTATCTCTAAAATCGCCGTAAGCTCAGGGGTATCTACAGGGTGTTTCAGATTAAGGTTCCGTAAATTCGTTATCTTAATCCTCAGGTGATTTTATGATATAAAGTTCCTATGAACTATGGGTCTCTGACGCCCTGTTTCTGAGATACAGGGTGTTGAAATAAAAAAAAATGGTTTTATATTATTTTCTACACCGTACACGATTTTTTTTTTTGCGTTTCGGCACGTTATGAGTATGCATTAGGACACATTTTTTCCGATACGAAAGGATGTTTAATTTTCACCAGTGGCGTCCGTACGGACTTCTGTCCAAAAAATTTGTACGCCAATGATTTTTTTTTAATTTAAAATTATTTTCGTAATCACCACATAATTAACAGTACGAAATGGTTTCCTGAGCTGTTTACCTGCGACGAATATTTTCTTAGAAAAAAATATAATGCAAATTCACCATGTGCTTCAATACCGACTGATTTTCAGACTAAGGTTCGGAATCTTAATCCTCACATGATTTTATGATATAAACTTTCTATGGACCATGGGTCACTGACGCATTGTTTTTGAGAAAAGGGGTGTATAAATGAAAAAAAATGTTTTTTGAATTCATTTTCGGCCCAGTACACATCTTTTTTGCTTTTTGGTAGATTATCCATACGCCATAAAACACATTTCCTGAATTTCGGGAAGTAACTTTCCTAGATGAAATTGCATTTTATTTTTTTTCTCAGAAAGTATTCGTCCCAAGTAAAAAACTCAGCAGACCATTCTTACTGTTAATTATGTGGTGATTACGAAAATAATTTAAAATTTTTAAAAGATCCAATTTTTTCGGACAGAAGTCCGTACGGACGCCACTGGTGAAAATTAAACATCTTTTCGTATCGAAAAAAATGTCTCTTAATGCATACTCACAACGTGCCAAAACGCAAAAAAAATTGTGTACGGTCTAGAAAATAATTTCATAAAACCAATTTTTTTTTAAATTTCAACACCCTGTATCTCAGAAACAGTGGGTCAGAGACCCATTATTCATAGGAACTTTATATCATGAAATCATCTAAGAATTAAGATCCTCGAAACCTTATTCTGAAACACCCTGTATAATCCATAATACCTTATACCTTACAACTGTTTCTTTTAACAGTTTAATGCTGAAGTTTAAACTCGATTGTGATTCAGGACATGGGCGGTCCTAGAGTGAATTTCTGGGGGGGGTAATTTTTTCCAACAAATATATACCTAAAGACTGAGGATTCAACGCATTTTCTCAGATCTGCTTTTGAAATGGGTTAACGTAAGTTAGTAAGTTTTATGGGTTCCCTTTATCCAAAATGTACCATTTTCGAGATATTCAGTAATAACTGCTTTAGCTACGAGCATAAAATTGTATATGAGGTATTGAATATAATATAATCAATGTTGGCCTTCATAAGAATCTCTCTGACTTTTTTTAAAAATATGTATACAGGGTGTTTCAGAATAAGGTTCCGTTAATTCGAGATCTCAATCCTCAGATGATTTTATGATATGAAGTTCCTATGAGCTATGGGTCTCTGACGCACTGTTTCTGAGATACAGAAACAATTCTTATACACATTGCTGAGTACCTTCAATAAATATATACAAGTAAACGCGAGAATATTTTGCTCTTTGAATATTGGTCAGCAAGAGTCCAAAGGGTGCAAGTCAAACATTAGGCGAATAATCCGTTTTTGCGAGACAAATACTCTTTTGCTTTCAGTTGAGTTTTTTACCTGCGACGAATACTTTTTGAGAAAAAAAATAAAATGGAATTTCATCTAGGAAAGTTAAGAAATTCTTTGATTACTTCCAAAATGCAATTTGAATTTCACGAAATTCAGAAAATGTGTTTTATAGCATACTGATAACCTACCAAAACGCAAAAAAAATGTGTACTCTGTACCAAAAATAAATTCGAAAACCATTTTTTTTATTTCAACACCCTGTTTCTCAGGAAAAATGCATCAGAGTCATATGGTCCATAGAATCATGTGAGGATTAAGATTCCGAATTCACGGAAAGTTAGTCTGAAAATTAGTCGGTATTGAAGCACATGCTGAATTTGCATTTAATTTTTCTTTTGAGAAAATATTCGTCGCAGGTAAAAACTCGGGAGAAAATTTTCACTGTGAATTATATGGTTATTACGAAAATAATTTGAAATTTGAAAAAAAACATTGGGGTACAAATTTTTTCACCGAATTTGTTGGGATAGAAATCTGTCCGTACGCCACTGGTGAAAATTAAACATCCTTTCGTATCAGGAAAAATGTGTCTTAATGCGTATTCATAACGTGCCGAAACGCAAAAAGACTTCGTGTACGTTGTGGAAAATATTTTCATAAAACAATTTTTTTTTAAAAACAGTGCGTCAGAGACCCGTAGTTCATAAAATCTATATATCATAAAATCATCTGAGGAT
Organism: Hippodamia convergens; assembly: GCA_038502775.1. Lineage (NCBI taxonomy): Eukaryota > Metazoa > Arthropoda > Insecta > Coleoptera > Coccinellidae > Hippodamia > Hippodamia convergens. The sequence goes on from CM076609.1 coordinate 4,416,809, forward strand.
TAAGATCCCGATTTATAGAACCTCATTCTGAAAAACCCTGTATAGGGATATAGGGAACTCTTGAAAAACTCCACTTATTTATTACTTACAAATTGATATTTGAGAAAAAAAATTCTGTTTTCATTTGAAAAAATCGAATTTTTGGCTATTTTCGAATTTAAACTTTCAGACTCTCATTTTACATTTCATTATACAAAAACTTTATATTCTTCACAAAATGATGTTGAATATCTTTCCGGTAAACCCATTTCAAATATCAGATCTGAGATAATGCATTTCGCTTTCATTGGACGAGTGAATATCTCGGAAACGGCTCTAGATGACCACAGAAAACATCATAAAATGAATGTGGCATTCAGAGTGATAATATATATAGGCTGTTCCATTTTCCATTAGAAATAAGAAAGTTGATACCATTTCCGGTGAAGGCTTTGATATTTACAAATATATCATTAATGAATGCCAACTTGGCTTATATCTTCACACAAAATTTGGAAGTGATCTAAATATTATTTTTCTCCATAAACTTTTAATGGACACTCCTGATTGGACATCTAGTATATTGCAATATCATCGCGCCATATTTATGTATAACTTGTAAAATAGAGAAAGGCAGAAGAATTGCCACTAAAAATACCCTTTACCCCCCCCCACAATTATATGTTGATGTTTGACATGAAATATTGCACTCAAACCATTCTGTCAGTATTCTTGATATTAGCCAATGTGTAAAATATTCAACATTTTGGAGATATCTGACAAAAAGTCACTTTTTGAAAATGTTCAATTTATTGTTTTTTATAATTTTTTTTTGTTAATCATAATAATTATGAAGTTTTTAGTTTCATTTGATAAATGGATCGAAAAACTTGAAATGGTTGAGGTTTTCTGGGGGGGGTAATTACCCCCTCTACCCCCCCCTTAGGACCGCCCTTGATTCAGGAGTATGTTGTTTTTCTGAAAATCAGATTGCCAATGACTGAGTTATGCAGTTCTGTCAGTCTGTTCAATTTAAAGAAAAAAAAGCCCCTCACTTTCGCTCTTCTTCACACAAATCAATGAAAAAATGTTTGCTACATCTGTACTGTTTTGTGCCGTGAATATTTCCTCGAAAATTTTTCAGATTATCGGGCAAATTACGAGAATGAAAAGAAAGTTAGCCCATCACTTTATTTCTCCAGAAAATTGTGCTACCTGTGGTAGTTTTCACGAATATCCTGCTAATTTTTACCGAAAAAATAAAAAAAATTAGGAAAAAGGTTACCCCAGCCCTTTTTTGTTTTTCGCCGCAAATTGTTTCATATGATTTTGCCAAGTTGTGCCCGTCAGATTTTAAGAAAAAATCAACAGCTCTTTTTCCTTATATGAAAAAAAAATTTGAGAAATCAGTGGATTGAAGGAAAATCATCAAACCTGGCAACAGTGTTTGTGCATTTGACCCAGCACTTTCGGATATTCTAAAAAAGCTCTTATATTGTGCTGAATTGTACTAGGTTATAATGCCATTTTGTGAAGTCGGAATTTTTCTTAATTCCATGTTGTTCTCGGGATATTTCAAGAAAATATGCCTCCCAGCACTTTTCGAAAAATTAGATTCCAATCACTGAAAAAAATTAGAATTTTTCCGAAAGTATGTCTAAATTCCCGAATATTTTCACGAAAATTCTGGCAAATTACGAAAATGAAAGAAGAAGTCAGCATAGCATTTTCTTCCAAGGTATATAAAATATGTCCAAAAAATTGTGCTACTGGTAGGCAAAGTTTTGTCTTGATAATTTACATGATATCCCAGCACATTCATTTTTTCGACGAAAATCGTTCTATATGATTGTAGCAAGTTGTGCCGGTCAGATTTTGAGAACAAATCAACAGGTATACCCTCATGGAAAAAATAAGAAAAATCAGTAGATCTAAGAAAAATTAGCATACCTGGCAACAGTGTGTGTGAATTTGGCTCTACATTTCTGGATTTTCGACAAAAATTCTTGTTGTGCTGGATTGTACTAGGTTTGTGCTGCTTTCTGCCGTTGAATTTTTTCTTAATTCAATTTGGTTCCGTGACAGCACAAATTAGGAAAATCTGGACTTCTGGATTTTAGCATTATTTTTGTTGTGCCGAATTGTGATAGGATTTTGCTGCTTTTTGCCGTTGAAATTTTTCTTTCATTCTATACGTCCCTTGAGATATGTCACAAAACGTGTTGAACGAACACATGCTTCATACAACAAATTTTTTTCGAATATTTATCCAAAAATCAATTATTTTGGCCAACTTCACACATTGTTGTCAGGTAAGGGAATTTTTCTGCCAATCTTATAGCTCTGATGTGAAAAGAAATATTTTTTCTTGCCTTTGTATATCACATCTGGTTCTGTCGGGTCAATGATTATATTTATTTTATTTGAACCTTGAACCTACAGATTGTTCCATGAAATAAGATGTTTGAGTTTGAGATCGATATAGTTACACAAATGTAGTTAAGAAAACTGCACAAGACTAATATGCTTGTAGACCGATATGATAACATATTGAAGGAACCTGCAATTTGATCAATAGAGACAGTGTTTTTATAGATTAAAATGTATTATGGAAGGTTTCTTGATTTTTTTTTTAGGATTTTTCCTCTCAGTTTCTGGAGTAAAATTTAATTAAAAGAAGAAGATCCCATGCGTGAAACTTGTTCAGTTGTTTTGTTGTTCATTATTTGTGGACGCCAATGAATTTTAAAACCACATGACATAATTTGATTTTCCCAGATGATATTGAATTTGATTTATTTCGAGAGGTTGAGAGTTTATCTGCAGATATCACGAATAAAATGTGATTAATTAAGAAATCATAAGAGAATCAACTATTGCCAGACAAGAAAAACTCAATAGTATATTTCGTACATTTTTTTCATTTTGAAATTCGGGAAGGACTCTAGAATTGTATTTTTTTTATAGAATACAAAATCGAACAAGATGTAGTAGCTTTTTGTTGTTTCATTTTTTATAATGATACCATCACTTTTCAGAAATTTATTTTGAGTTATGCGGAAATGTGTATCAGAATCAGTTGAGATTACAAGGTGTTTCCAAAAATAGTGATCCCGTCTCTAGGGCAGAGGTTGTGGTTTGTTTAGCAAAAAAATTTCGTAACGTCATGCGTATTCAATACGTTAAAGACAAAAAAAAATAATACACGTTTTTTACGATTTTTCCGAATCTACTGGCAACATTGGAATGCAACTTCATATGAATATGTTTTGGAAGCTGATACATCCAATGAATCTGTTTTCATGTCTGACTTCCATAGAGGGCGCTAGTTACACGGTTCGTACCGAGGAGTATTGAACATTACTTTTTTTAAATTAGATTTATCATGTAAAATTCTAAGAGAAATTCATCATTGTTTCAGAGTGTGATTATCAAAACAGAAAATGGAATGATACAGGGAAAGACGGGCTTAACTGCAGGGAAGAATAGAACTTATTATGCATTTCAAGGTATCCCTTTTGCTAAGCCGCCTGTTGGAAATTTGAGATTTCAGGTAAGTCAGATTGTTTTGAAATCGCTTATGATTTGAATATGGTCCACAATAACATTATATACTGCTCCACAAGAGTTAGGGATATCGTATTCAATCGTTTTGAAAAGAATGTAATCTTCGAGAAAATCGCTGTAAAATCATTTAAAACTCAATAATAACTTGAATCGATACAATAAAAATCAGTATGAGACATTTTGTCAATCAGGTCGTCTTTTTTCTGATGTTTCTTTGAATATGCTTCATGAATGTTCTTATTTTGAAATGAAGTCAGTTTATCAACAGCTTCGATTTGAAACAAGATTTCTGAAAATGCCAAGACGTAAATTAACAAACACTCAGGCTAATAGGGCTATCGTAATGCTACAGGGTGGCCTAACTCAGGTTGTTGTAGAGGAAAGGCTCCAAGTTAGACAAAGTGTGATATCCCGACTTTGGAATAGGGAGACAGGTTCCGTGATGGAAAGGCCAAGGCTTGGTGGGACACGAAAAACAACACCTGCTCAGAATCATTTCATCACCGTTTCGGCGAGAAGAAAGCCTACATCTACGTGTAGAATGCTACGGAATACTCTTCAAAATGCAGATGGGATCCAAGTTTCTATCGAAACCAACAGACGACATATGAGAGAGGAGAATCTAGGTTCTACACGTCCATTAAGAGGAGTTCCATTAACACGTGACCATGAGCGTCAAAGACTGGAATGGGCAAGGCAACATATCAATTGGAAAGATCAATGGCATGGTGTCCTTTTCACAGATGAATCCAGAAATGGACGTTTTTCAGATTCTCGGATAAGTATTTTAATTTCCTGGAACTTGAAATCATACCAATATGAATATTCATCACAAAATCTCATTTAAACTAATTTTTTTGCAATTTAAGTCAATATCCCTAACTCATGTGGAGCAGTTCATATTAGTACAAAATATCGATGTCTGTGTTAAATTTTTCATGTTTAAAGGCTCCTGAGCCAGTTGAAGATTGGGATGGAGTTTTGAAGACTGATGCAGATGCCTCGAGATGTATTCAGACGAACAAAGATCAGGTACTCGGGAAAGAAGATTGCCTTTATTTGAACGTGTATACTCCCCAGGTGAGTTTCATTCAATCCCTTAGCAAAAAGAATGTTTATTCTCTTGATATGGAGCAAAATATAAAAAAAAATACGTGTGACACTCGAGGACTGTCGCGGTAAAGCTATTGCATAGCATCTATTCAAAAATAAGAAAAAAATATTGTTGATTTAAAATATTTTTTTTTATTTATTTTACAATATATGTAGGTTATTCAGGAATGTTTATCATTGAAACTATAGGTTTATGGTAACTGAAATAAGAAACATGAGTTTGAGACTAACTGTCTTCTAAATATTTGGAAAATACCGCGTCAATAGTGGTCCCATATTTTGTTGTTGATTCTTGTGGATCATTATTCATTTTTAAATTCAATTTTTCCGAAAAAAAAGTTTTCAACCACTCGGATTTTTTATCAGCCAAGTTAATGTTGAAATCGCCAGCCAAGATAAGTGGAAATTTATTACAATTTGTAGGTACCAAGTATTTTCGACCCTTCCTCAGTGTACTCCAGTAAAGTGCGATGAATAAAATGCTCTACCTCTTCCAATTTTGGATTCGGAGAAATGTAAATTGCTACCATGACTTTGTGTAGGCCATTTCTAAGTTTGCATAAACATGCACAAATATCCCCAACAAATGAGCGTCTAACATTAACATCGCTAACGTCTACAATATTTATTTCAATATTCGGAGTCATAATATTAGTAACATTATTACTATTTTGGTAAATAGCAACCCCACTTTTTGGAACAGTATCTCGTTTGAATTGAACAATACAATCGAAATTAGGTATTTCAATCGGATTATCACGCGTCATGCATGTTTCGGTAAGAAGTAACACATTGATTTGTCTCGTGAGTGAGTCTTGTAAATCGTATTTGTGACTATGTAGATTTTGGCAATTGAAAGTCATTATTGAAATGCCATTTCTATTTCTAATAAAATCGGAGACACTTTGAGCTATCGTCTGAACACTATTTAAAGACAGTCTTTTGAATTGTTGCAACAAAGATGCAGTCGATGCAGCTTGCCTCCGATTATGATAAAACTTAAATGCAGAATTATCATTTTTGTCGTAATATACAATTTTTCAATATTAGTCACCCGAGAGAGTGCAACATAGACGAGTTCCTGAGAATGTGGTTCACTATACTGATATACTATTTCGTCAAGAGTTCCATCTTGCGACTACTTATAGTTAGAGCAAGAGCTGAAGTTAATGGAAAATGTTTGCGTTCGGCTATACATTTTCTATCCGATGTTAATGAAATATTTGCCGTTCGTAATTCAATGGGAACAGCGCGATTGCCGACTCCATTTTGCACTGCTAGAGTGGCTGCACGCATCCGTCTAGTCGCAAGCACCCAAACACCGTGCCGAAGTCTGACGAACTGAACCGACGATACACGGCTGTGTTACGGAATTTCTACATTCGGTCGCCGCGCTCAAAGCCTGAGATAAAAGCTATGCAATAGCTTAAAATATAATACAGAATGAAAACAATACAATACAGAACGCAACAACAACAAAAAGCTAGCAAATTATACTTTTATTACTAATATACATATATTACAACATGTCGTTGTGTTCTTGTTGTTGTTTTTGTGTCATTGGTTTTGTTATTTCTTGTATTTTTATAGCCCTGATGAAGAATGAGTAGTCGGCAATTCAATTAAAGGTTCTTTGCTATTTTTTTCTTGCTATTTCACTAGTCCTCAAACTGAGAATACCTATTCTGCCGTGTTAATTGAAAAGGGCGTATCTGCAAAAAAGCACTTTTGAGATATTTGATTTTGGAGACTTTCATTTATGCCATCAACAATCTTAATTGAATTAAAATGAAAAAGCTATGGATGATATGCAGTGCTTTTTCATTTTAATTAATAATAATAATAATAATTTTTGTTTTCTATAAACCAATCGAATTACAATCTTTACAGTTACAATTACAATTTTTCACAAGAAGATGTTCATTTACATCTTTCAATTCAATTAAGATTGTTATGAAAGTCTTTAAAGTCAAATATCTCAAAAGTGCTTTTTTGCAGATACGCCCTTTTCAATTAACACGGCAGTATTGTTGATCGCCTATATCGAATAAAAAATTGCAGCTACCAGACATAACCAAACCTCTCCTGCCTGTGATGGTCTGGATATACGGGGGTGGATTTGAAGCAGGAACCTCCGAGTATAACGAGACAGGACCGGACTACTTCCTGGACGAAGATGTCGTGTTTGTGTCCCTCAATTATAGATTGGGCATCTTCGGATTTCTCTCCTTTGGCGACTCAATCGTACCCGGTAACAATGGCTTGAAGGACCAGAACTTGGCGTTGCTTTGGATCAAGCAGAACGTGATCAATTTCGGGGGCGATGTGGACCAGATTACGCTGTTTGGGCAGAGTGCAGGGTCGGCTTCTGTTTCCTACCATTTGTTGTCTCCCTTGTCGAAAGGTAAGAATCTTACCTGAATGAATTTCTTACTGCCCATCAGACTCATGCTGTTTGTGATACCAGATATTATGTAGGTTTAGGTTCTTCCATGAGAAACTAGTAAGTGAGTATCCAACCAAAAACGTTTTCATGTAAAAGACGAGATCCCATATCTCACATTGTCAAAAAGGTATCAGATCTCATATAGAGCTGCTAACTCTGCACTCTTTAACTTTACAAGTCCTTACTTCACAAAAAACCTCAGCCGAAAAAACCTGTTTCCCCGTAAAAAAATAACATAAAATATTAAATATCAGGAAAATCTTGAAAGACATCAGTGTGTTATCCGTCGATGGGCTCGGATAAACAGATTCTTCCCAAAACGACTCGCAATTCCTTATCTGAAATGAAAATAGACAGAAGCGGAAAAAAAAACGATTATTCAGAATAAATCAAATGCATTTCACAAATGCATTTGCTACTTTAAAAAACATCAACATTCAGATTTCTTCGCCAAATAATGTTCGAAGGTTTATTAATATTTATGGCAGAAATGTCACAAAATTTGAAAGAAATGAAAAAACTCCATCAATTTCCCCTTTCCGAATCTGTTGACAATTACGAACTGATAATTTTTTAACATAACCAGCTAAACTTGTAAAAAATCAATTAATACACAACCTTTCAACTGTCCTCTTTCACGAGGATTTTTTTCTGTTGCCGTGTGGGTATCTTGCAGATACCATGATACTTCGATACCATGATACTTCGATACCATGTTCATCAGCTAATTTGAAGACGTAATCACACTTGTCTTTCGAAATTCCTTCGATATTCAAATTCAAAATCGGATTCAAACCGGATATGACCTTCCAGGTTATGATTTTTCGGCACTTCAGATGTTTGAAGACCGCTACGGGACCCCAATGAAAGGAAATCATCTCCCATAGATAAACCAAACATTTCATAACACAAGAAAACAGAATATTTTCCAGGACCAAAAACTACGACATATTCCGAAAATATTTATAATATTTTTAACGATTCTGCAGAATCTACTGGCAACTCTTTACCAATCGGCCTCTTCCCAATGGATATGCTCTCTCGCAAAATTCAAACGCGCCCTTCGATGGGCTGGGGTAAGAGCTGGGCCTCTTACCGCGATACGAGGCCTTAAATCATATCCTCTGAGGCGATTTATTATTGTCTGAGTGCTAATTTGCACCCCATGAGTTTGCTCAAGCTGATTTTGAAGGAAGCGAGCGGTTGCAAACCGTTGTCTCAACGAAGAAACTCTCAAGTAACGTTCTTGAATGGCAGTTGTTACCCGTGGTCTACACTGTCCTGGTCTTCGGACATTCATACCTGTCTCCCTGAATCGCTGCAACATTCTGAACACACTTGTATGGAAAACTCAAAACTTTTCTGCAATTCTTGTGTATATTCACCCTTCTTCTCGCAAAACTACCGCTTGGGCACATTCCTCTTGGGTCAAATTGCGTGTTTCGCGTTGCATAGCGATCGAGTGTAGAAAATCAAACGGAAGAAAAACTATTGATCACTAGAATTGATCGAGAACAACTGATTTTAGAATGGAGCCAATACATTCAAAATCTGATAATATCATCTTTTCTTATTCCTGCTGGGAAAAAGATCTGTATTGAAGAAAAACGTTGAAAGTGGATAACATATGCATGCATAATTCTGATAAAAATAATTATCATTGAGAACACCTTCAGTTGTAGAATAAATTTGAGATTTCCATAATGTGCGTTAATTTTTTTGCGCAGTGTATTTATTTTCTGAATTCAAATTCCTGTGTTTTCAGGACTTTTCAACAGAGTCATTATGCAGTCTGGAACTTCCTTCTGCCTTTGGTCTTTTTCAAGAGTCGGTCCAGAGGTAGCCAGGGAGCTGCCGACGTACCTGGATCTTAATACAACCTCATCAAAAGACATCCTGTCAGCACTCCAGAAAGTCGATGCGTACGAACTTCACGAGAAATCCAGAGATGCAATGAATGCAGTAAGTACCTTACATTCAGCCCAATCGAAGAAATTATGGACTCATTTATAGAAATACCTCAAATCTGACCCTAAAGATGGCTTCATCTTCGCCCCAGTTATAGAACCTGACCATCCGGGGGCGTTCTTGACTAACAGAAGCTACGAGCTGGTTAGAACTGGGAACTACTTCAAAGTACCTGCCATGTTGGGTTACAATTCCTTGGAAGGGTGGACTCAGGTTCCAAGTACGTTCAAGGTTGGAGATTTTAGTTCTATGTTTACACAACTGGTTCGGAAGTGGATTGAGTAGTCAGTAGAAACTGGTTATACAGGGTGAGTCTTTGACTTGTACATATATTTTAACGGGACATTCCTGAGGTCAAGAGAAACACTTTTTGTCTCTACCATTTCTTCCGATTCGGCTCGGTTAGAAAGATACAGGCTGTTGAAAATCCATGAAAAAATTTAATTTTCGAATATATCTCGTGAACCATTTCATAGAATGTAATGATTTTCAGAATGAAGGTTCTCATTAATGTGGCAAATCTTTTACGAATACAAAATTTAACTCACAAGTTTTATTTTTTTCGTTATGACCAATATATACCATTCCATTCCATAATTATAGCAGAAATTCTATGATCCCGACACTTGGAAGTGAGTTGAATTCCATTTAATGAATATTTGGCCATTTTGGAAAACAAAAGTATTTCACGTGAAATTTCGTGAAATGCGCACTCTTCGAGTAATTAATGATTTTAAAAAATCTATATCAGCGAAATTGAAAAAATTGGTTACTTTGGCTGGATATAATTCTGTTCAGAAGATTCGAGGAATCAAATTTCTGCTACATTTTCTCAAAGGTTCAGGTGGAAGATCTAATCCTCAGAAAAATTTTAGTGTCATATTTCCAGGGGTGGCATAGCTCATTATGAAAGTTTAAGATGGCTATATCTTTTTATCTAGGCTGAATCAGAAAGAATGCTATACGAAAAAAGTATTTCTTTTGACCTCAACAATCTATAGTTTGAATATATGTACAAGTCAAAGACTCACCCTGTATAGAGCAGAAGTTTGTCGAAAAATTATTTATCTGTGCAGCATGGTTCTGTATAAGATTTGCAAGCTGATTCGGTACAATTTCGAACTTGTTCTGAATGTTGTCGGAAAACTGTTTTTCTTTGGTAAAACGATATTCATCAAATTACAATGACTACAAATTTCGAGTATCAGAAAATGTTCACCTGAAAAAACCTTCACGATTTTTTTCTCAAAATTTTAATCATCTACTCCTTGCTATACTATATATATATATATATATATATATATATATATATATATATATATATATATTCTTATGAAAAAGAGAGCTAAAATAATACAATAAATGTTGAAACAAAAAGTACCTAAGCTGAGGTAAAAAAAGAACGGGGTATCATAAGATTCTTTGTATGATACTATAGAATCATACGATACTATCAACACTTGTATCATACGATACTATACAGCCAGGGGAAAAAACCTCAGCCGAAAAAACCTGCCTCCCCGTAAACAAAATAACATAAAATATCAGGAAAATCTTGAAAGACATCAGTGTGATCATCTTCATGATATTCGTCGATGGTCTCGGATACACAGATTCTTCCCAAAACGACTCGTAATTCTTAATCTGAAATGAAAAAAGACAAAAGCAGAAAAGAAACCGATTATTCAGAATAAATCGAAGGCATTTTGGAAATGCATTTGCTACTTTAAAAAACATCAATATTAAGATTTCTTGGTCAAATAATGTTCGGAGATTTATAAATATTTATGACAGAAATGTCACAAAATTTGAAAGAAATGAAAAAAAAAAAACTCCATCAATTTCCCCTTTCCGAATCTGTTGAAAGTTACGTAACTGATAATTTTTCAACCTAACAAGCTGAACTTGTAAAAAATCAATTAATACATAACCTTTCAACTGTCCTTTTTCACGACGATTCTGTTGCCGTGTGGGTTTCTTGAAGAAGAATCTCTTTGATACCATGTTCATCAGCTAATTTGGAGACGTAATTACACTTGTCTTTCGAAATTCCTTCGATATTCAAATTCAAAATCCACAAATTGTTGCTCTCTGGTCGTGAGGGTTTTTTCAAACCAGATACGACCTTCCAGGTGATGATTTTTCGGCACTCCAGATGTTTGAAGACCGCTACGGGACCCCAATGAAAGGCAATCATCTCCCATAGATAAACCAAACATGTTATAACACAAGAAAACAGAATATTTTTCAGGAACAAAAACTAAGACATATTACGAGAATTGTCATTCTGACATATGCTATACTATACAGGCGGGTTATTCACGAATATGGCTCTATAGAGGATTTTCAGGAAAGACACAAGATTCAGGATTAAAATTCTAAAGGTGAGCTTCGAGTAAGAAGACGACTTCTAGTATATATTTTTAAGGTTCTAGAGGACTTCCGGTTTTTCCGGAAGTGACATCAACTTCGTTTCTCAAATGGGAAGACCCATTTTTTATTGCATAAATAGATTCTCCATTGAATTCTGAGTCTTTTTGATTCCAAAAGTTCTTCATTAAGAATTCTCATTTTTAAGAATCTCCGAGAAGAAAGGCTGATGCTTCTTTTACGAAAGCGTGATTTTCAGAATATGATACAGGAGCTCACAAATTCTTTGTCAAAGTTAGAAGTGACGAAATATCAAAAAATCGTTTTTTTTTCAAATTGGAACCCCATTTTTCAGAGCATTTTCTAAATCTTCGTCAAAAAATAATAGGAGCATTCGTCCAGACTTTTATTCCAAAATGAAAATTTTTCGAGATTTTCAGAAAAAGCGATTTTTTCTTCAGTTTTCAATCTCATTCCGAATGTGTTTTTCTACTGGAAAATAATTAGCGGTGATGTGAAAATTTTGGAAATCTCCGTTATCAAGAAAATATTTTCTATAGTTCGGACGAGTTAATTAAGTTCTTGAATCATCATCTAATGCGAGAGCAACAATTGTTTTTGAGTTCTCAATGTTAGTATTAGCGAAGTCAACGAAAAAAATTCTCAGGAATGCAGGAAAAAATAATTTGTGATTTTTGATGCTTTTGAAAGAATAATTAACAAAATATGTTACAATTTCATTACTGAAAATTTGAATTTCTCTACTACGACAAAAAAAGAAATTCTCTGTAATTTAGACTCTGCTGAAATTATCCTAAAGCTTTTAAGAAATTAAGAGCTTGACACAATATGAGGTGAAATAGAAGAAAAACGGTTCATTGAAGCAAATGTTCGAATATGCGATTTCGAATAGACTTTGTCGCATCCTGAATTTCCAAATAATCTGAATTGTGAAACGCTTCTATTATTTTGATACTCAGCTGTTCTCTGTCCTCAATTTTATTTGCGTACACAATGTCTTTCATTCTTCCCCATAAATAAAAGTCCAACGAAGTGAGATCTTGGGAACGAGGTGGCCAGAGCATAGGTCCTCTATTTCCCTACCAGCGGTCCTCAAACAGATTCGTCAGTTTAAAATCTATCACTAATTTGAAAATGATTTCCTGTTTCTTTTGTAACAAATGGATTTGCCTGCGACCAGAAGTGCTTATTCCTCCTATTCCATATTCCTTGTTGACTAAACTTGGCTTCGTCAGTCCTAATAATTTCCATCATTCTCTTGAATCTTCAAAAAGACACCTGTACAAAAAATTATTCTTCGTAAATTGTCTTCTTCTTGTAATTTCTGCACTTTTATGTGTTTGAAAGGATGATACTTATTGTTTGAGAAAATTCTTTGGACTGATGCTTGAGATATCCTAAATCGGATGAAGCGGCTTTGGTTGATGCCTTAAGAAGAGCCTCAAAATATGCCATATCATTTACATAATGATACATAAAGTTCACTTCATTTTCGGTAACATTTTTGTTTCTTCTATATGGCTTTTTGGCTTGACCATATTCAAAATAGTTCCTCTTGATTCTGTTGAATTTCTTTCATGATAGGCAAATCAGGATATTTATCGTTGAAGCTTCTGCACGTTTTATCAACTATTCTTCCATTTTCACCATAAATTATGAATAATGCATTGTTTGAATAATCTTCCATTTCGAGAAATTCACGATTTAAAGTGCACAAAGAATGAAGTAAAAATGAATATTTATCGGGATATTCAAGTAATATCAAAATAAAAGGCCCACGTGTGCTGAACATTTGTTTGAACAAAACAAGAAATCAAGAACACTTAGGTACACCAGATTGCTCTCGCATTCTAGATGATAATTGAAAAAGTGAACTCGTCTGAACTATAAGAAAATATTTTCTCGATAACAGAGATTTCCAAAAATTTCACTTGACTGCTAATTATTTTCCAGCAAAAAAACACATTCGGAATGAGATTGAAAATTGACGAAAAAATCGTTTTTTCTGAATATCTCGAAAAATATTCATTTTGAGAAAAAAGTCTTGTTAGTATGCTCCTATTATTTTTTGACGAATATTTCGAAAATGCTTCGAAGAATGGGGTTCGAATTCGAAAAAACGATTTTTTGATGTTTCGTCACTTCTAATTATGACAAAGAATTTGTGACCTCTTGTATCATATTCTGAAAATCATGCTATCGGAAAAGAAGCATCAGCCTGTCTTCTCGGAGATTCTCAAAAATGAGGATTTTTAATGAAAAAACCTCGAAGTTGTCTGTATTTCAATAGACTTCAATTTTTAGATTTTTTTTCGTATTTCCTCATTTAAAGAGAATTTTCTCGGGAAAATCCAAACTTTTGGAATCAAAAAGACTCAGAATTTAATGGAGAATCTATTTATGTAATGAAAAATGGGTTTTCCCAATTTAAAAACGAAAATTGATGTCACTTCCGGAAAAACCGGAATCCTAGAACCTTCAAAAAATATACGAGAAGTCGTCTTCTTTCTTGAAGCTCACCTTTAGAATTTCAATCCTGAATCTTGTGTCTTTCCTTAAAATTAATATACCTTTTGTATAGAGGGATTTTACAAAATATTGATTGCGCGATTAAAAAACGTAAGTTCGAACCAATCAAATCACTTGATTTGAAATTTCAACGAATCAATTTGACATTGCTTGATCACTCAATCAATGTTTCATGAAACCCACCTTATAAATGTTTTACAAAAAAAAGTTCAAAATTTAAACAACTCATTTTCGCTGTTTAGTAATTCTTTGTCAGTTAGTATATATTTTGATATCACAGCAGAGTGAAATGATCGAGGTGACTGAATCTAAATTCGGACAAACTGTATTTTTTTTCAGATATCTTCCGAGTGTACTTGGTGAAATATGACTTGACCCCGTCTAATTTAGTACCTGCTGATATGAATATTGTAGATCCAGACGTTAAGAGTTCTGTTGGCAGAAAAATCAAATATCAGTATTTCGGATTGATGCCTGTTTCCCTGTCAACCAACGACTTGATGTTGGTAAGTCCTTTTTTCTGCAATTTCTTCTATCTATCGAAATGTGAGTTGGAGTTAATTATTTTTGCATGAAAAACAAGGCTTCAATAACCATAGCAATTTGACACTTGGACAACAGAAACCGCTAGGTCGTTCTCCTTTATTACTAGCTGACCCGGCAGACTTCGTACTGCCTCAATCGATAAATGAAACAACAACTTTAATATTATATAAACTATAATGGTATAATACCTTGAAAGTGGACATTAAATTGTGCTGTACAATATGTGTTGCGCCAAACGATGTCGTCTGGAAGCTGTTATATTTTTGAAATGTTGGCCAAGAAGTGTTTAGAATCATTTCCTATCCCAGCAACTGAAGAGCGTAAGAGATCTGTTGGTGGGACCAATTGTTGCAATTGGCAATTAGATAAGGTAGCTGACCAAGCGAACATTGTTTCGCCTTAGAGATGAATAAAGTTGTACTAACCATGGTTTTTTTCATGAAGGAAATATATTATATGAAATACAAAAAATTTAATTGCATTGAAATAGGTATGTACATACATTGTTATTCATATATCAGAAGAATTCTCTTCATTCAAGAGCTAAAAAGGTAACTTTTTTATATTTCACAATTCCTCCATTGTAGTACCTTGTGATGAAAAACATTTTTATTTTTTTTCCCCGAGAATGCGAAAATAAATAGGACAGATTGCTAATTGTCCATTGTGAATCGGCATCTATAGGCAACTCAAAATACACAGTAATTGTTTACATTGTCGATAATGGTAGAATGGGGATTTGTTCAAAACATTTCATCATAAAATTTTCCGTAGTGTTCGGAAGAACGATAGGAGTAATATGGACTCAGATGCGTTAATATTATTAGAAAATGTAGTTCACCGAATTAACATCAAATATAATACTTTCACGAAAACGCTATCAACCGTAGCGACACCTACTGACGTTATTCGCAAGGAAGAAAATTATTTCCTATTTTTTTTCTATTTCTTCAAATTATTCAGGGATTTATGGTATTTTATGTTAACCCCGCCGCAGAAGAATCCAACAAAAAATCTTTCATAACAAACAGTTCCTCCAATCTTGAGTTATAAATAGTGTAACCAACAATATAGCCGGCTTAGTTTTATATTAAGATATATGCATACACACAACATGAATTTGTTGATCTGAAAGTTTTTTTACGGTTATGTAAAAAGTAAGAATCTCAAAAAATGATGTTGCTGAACATGCTATTATTATTTCTCGTGGTATAAACAGATTTTTTACACTAAACCCAGAATCTTCGAAATCCCAACATCTGTATTGATATACAGGAGGTCCCATATAAATTCAAAAAGATGTGGGTATTTCCTGTTCAACTGGAAGTATATTATGAACAGATAGTTGTACATGCACTTCCTTGCGAAATTTTATAAATATTGTCCCTTTTATTCAAAAGATATTGACTTGGTTTCATACTTTTTACTTTATCCTAACCCTATTTATTGCCCGCTAAAGAAGCAATAAGATCTGAGTTCACCTACAATGAAAGTATGTGTATTTTTTTCAGTACATCAGCCACGATCAGTTTGTGAGACCGATTCAGCAATACGCAAAAATGTTAGCAAAATACTCACCAACATATCTCTACAAATTTCACTATCAAGGATCACTAGGTGGAAGAGCTAACAGAACATCCACAGGTAATAAAACTGTAACCTAACAGTGAGCTGATGAAACACAATCAGCCCTATTCTATAACTCAGATGAAGCTGAATACATCGGATCAAAATTGATTTGTTTTATTAAGTCCAAAAATGCTTTTCTGAAGTAGAATCGTAGAGGCCTTTGAATCGGAATCCTAATTTCATTTAGATGCTCCTAATATTAGAGCTGGCAACGTTGTCAAGCAGATCTCGACCTTTTAAACTTTTGTTTTAGGGGTAGCACATGCTGAAGAATTGGGTTATTTGTTTAGAAGGAATATCAGCGCTTCAGATGATGATGTGCTGACCAGAACCAGGATGATAAGGCTCTGGACCAATTTTGCTAAATATGGGTATGTCCACAAAGAAAAAAATATTCTTTCCTTACGGATGTCTCACTGAGAATATTGTTGAAACATAAAAAATTGAAAAGAGAGAAAGACTTACCACTTAGTGAATGATGAAGAAACAGGGAAAAACATCACCGTGAAGATTTAGTCTCTGAGAGGTTCTGATGAGGCCAAATATGGCCGAAACCGGTCTATCTTTTCTCTCTATGAGAGAATGAATTGGAGATGGTATGCATTTCGATGAGTCCTTCTTTCAATTTATTTATGTTGCAAGAATGTTCACGAAAATTTTACAATCTGAAACTTCTTCTTAAACACCTATATTCTTGAGAAAAGTACTTATTTCTTCCTCTAGCGAACCGACTCCGAAGTTGGACCCGATCTTGCAGAATCAAAGATGGCTACCTATCACCCCAAATTCAACAATTAACGCTTTCAGCATAGACAGTAACCTGACAACGATAGTCAATCCAGACAACAACGCTGTGATGTTTTGGGACAAACTCTATTCTAAATATGGACAGACGCCGTTCGATACCTACTGAAAATTTTAAGTTTGTTTTTCGATGTTTTATTGGTGTTGTTTCCATTCGATATTATGTGTATAAATAAAAACTTTTTTACTAGAATGAACTGTTCTATCGTTATCGCAATTTGGTTGAGTTCCATCAGATAATTTTAAGAAATGATTTTTCAACAATGTATTACTATTATTACCTAGTTTCGAGAATTGTTCACTTTGATAAAGTTATTTTTTTTATAACGGAAAATTTAGTTTGAACTAGTTCAATGAAGCTCAAGGTTTGAAACTAACTTGGTTTTTTCTTGTAAAAAATGTTCCTCTCTTACAAAAGAACACATGGTGCAGGTAAATATGCCACTTATAGTTCAGGTTCAGAAATCTCAGGGAAAGCTCCCGATGAAATAAATTGTGAAAAAAAATTTCTTCGTGTGAGTTTTCCTGGCAATAAGTACCCGACGAGGGAATTATACCGATCACCGAATTATTCACAGCTCGGCAAGACCCCAAGGTAGGCAGAAAAGGAAGGAGCCCTCTTGTTTAGTGCAAATCATCTTGGTCCATATCTGAGAAGTTGGGACAAGATAGTTCAGTCCTATTTATTGTTTTCTGATACCTATTTTTTTTTATTATCACAAAATATTAGTTTGATTCAGTTTATAGTAACTCTATTTTTCAGGAAAACTTCGGTTTTTTGTTTCATTTTTTGTGATAATGAATGCCTGATACTATTTCGAAAAAAAAATTATTTTTAGTATATTATGTATATATTTCTATTTCACAAAATTTTTTTCAAGTATTTTTAGTATTGAGGTGTTCAAAGAAACTCTCTCAGGGAGGTTCAATCGAAATCGCGTGGTTTCTTCATAGTCGTTCAAAGTATCCCCGATCGTAGGGTAACTTTGAACACCCATAATTTATTAAAAAAAAAGGTTATTGATCATTTCGAAATCTCATTTTTTGTCAGCAGCTAGCTCTAACTGATGCCCGGGATATATATTTTTTTGGGATTTTTCATTCGCTTCCTTACCGGAGATATATAGCTTTGAAATAAAAAATTGTTCAAAGTTACCCCGTTTTACGGTACTCGATATTTTTTCTCATTTCTTCGTGATACAGAAATGAACCCGACATGAAAACCTCCCAAAATAATTTTTTTCTTATGGTGAAAGTTTCATCAAAATTGGTCATCTGATTCGTAAGTCCATAGAGGACAAACAAACACACGGACATTCAAATTTATAATATTAGTATAGAAGTATAGATATGTTGGATGCGAAATTTGTTCATAGTGCCATCCAATGATATATTGAGACTTAAAGGTAGCATCAAGAAATGCTATAGTGGTGGAAAACACTGTACTGCAAAGGCGCCAGCAAAGGGTACGTCACCGATTGAACAAAATTCTCGACAAAATTACAACAGCTCACCTGGCATCTCAACGTGAGCAACAGAAGCGTTTGTGGCAGATTCAAGAAAAAGCTTAACTTAAGGTCTAGACATTGAAAAAAGTAAGTCTCAAGAACTCAAAACAGTGCAACGTCGTAAGCGGTTCAATAGATCGAAACCCTTCATATGTTTTTCCAAAGAAGAAAACCAGTAAAAATTTGCAGAATCGGTCCATTATTCACGAAATAAAATTGAACTTACCGTCAAAAGTCGTATCCAAAAATAAGTTTCAAGTTCTGTATCAGGAAGGAAGAAATTTTCGTTCGGCCACCCTATATATTCATGGGCACTGATGTAAAAGGTAAAATAAGATCTGATAAAGGTCCAGGTTCCTCTTTTATTTTCCCCCATTCTTCAAGTGAATTTTTTCCTCTGAATTTTTGGCAATCGCGATTTTTATCTTAGCTTCGTGATTTTTTCAACGCCCGATTAACGAGTCATCTTCATTCTAACGATCCACCCATAGTTTTCCAGCTCATTATGCCATGCTGAATATGATCAGATAACAACTATCTATGGAATTTGGGAAATCTCTAAACAATGTAATTATACCCTATTAAAAAACAATTCACTTCGCGAACTATAAAAAATGATTTTTTTAAATGGGATCGTTTCAAATGGGTTGAATCGGAGAGTGCATTATGATGAAAACTCTTTTTTTTGTGATATTTTTATTTTGCGCAGCTTTCCGTGGTAGTTCCGTGAGTTATAATTCTTTTTAGTTCTAGATGTTTGATAAGAATAAGACGTATCTCAAGAAGACTAAGCTTCGAGAACTATTCCACTATTGCTTAATTAATTTTTCTCTTCCACTTTGCATCGTCTACAATTTCCGTAAATTCTTGTCATTGGATTGAATAGTTTAATTTTTTTTTTTGAGATTCGCGAGAAAGTTTATTGAAGCTTCTATCAACTTCAAGTATACTAAGTTCTCTAACATCAGAAGCGTAACATCCAGAAAGAATCACTGTTGGCAGATATATTATCTTAAACTCAGGATTTATAATAATTAATATATAAATTATCTCATATTTATAAGATAAATGAAATAAGTAATTAATGAAATTTCTGAGTTTCTTTTAGACACGTGAAAAGTTATTGTTGTCGAAAGGTACAAACAAAACTGTACCTTAGGACAGTAATATTTTTTCTTATGACACTAATTCAAAAAGTCATTAAAAAAGTAAAAATGAAAAATCATCATCAAAATCACAATTATTATTTACTCATAATTGTAAATATCACATGATATTGCGAGGAATTGTTCAATAAGCAGGTAAATGGAAGATCCATCGTCGACTCTGAACTTGTTCGGATTCTTATCAGTTTCCCGGAACATCGGTACATCCAAACTAGAATACTAAAGCTTTCAGAATGAAAAATAATGTTTCAATTATCTCATATCGTTTTTATCTACCAGTTGGAATGAATAATCACCACATTGTATTCAGGCCTTATTTTTGGTTTAATTAAGTTGGATGATGAGCAGATCCTTCAGGGTATTGACTCCAAAAACCTTTTTTTTTCAGGCAGGAAAGAAACAGAATTTAGAAATTTCCAGTATCGATGTTTGTCCTGGGAACGAAAACATGCGATATCCAATACGTTATATATCTTTCCACAAAGTGAATGAGACCCACTCTGCTCTAAGTTTGAATGTGACTTTTTTGGACGACATTGGGGACAACCTTTGGGTAATTCCAAGAATATATACCTACAGATAGATTCAAAAGTTTTGCATCACTCTAAATATCGGAAAAAATATATTTTTTTTAAATACATCATGAGGATTGGAGAGATGAAATCAGATTTTTTCAATGAGAGTAGAGATCGACCAGTTTTCTTTTGTTTCATCAGTATCTCACAGTATCTCACATAGACAAAATCTGAAAATCTTCTACTTTTGAGCCTGCCAGTAAACTCGTTTTGAGTAACCTAATCCAATCGTCAAAAAAAAAAGTTATACAGGGTGGCCATTTGAAAACGAAACAGACGAGATTACAGACGAAATAAATTTTTTCGATAGAAATGCTCGGACAGGTCGATTTCTGTTTCGAGGGGGACAACTTAAGATGTAGGTTACGGACGCATAGCGCTTCAACCCTTGCTACTACAACCCTCACCCCCAATTTTTGAATAGGGGTGAGTGATACCTCATTTGAAAGGTATTTTTATACTGATTTCAGCACAGTAATTGTTTTTTCATTTTATGCATTAGTTCTCGAAATATTCTTGACTAAGCATTTGAAAATGAAGTGGTGTTTCCACGGCACTTGTAGTGTTTTTTTGTGAAAAACCTTTCAAATGAGGTATCACTCACCCCATATTCAGTATTCAAAAATTGGGGATCAGGGTTGTAGTAGCAAGAGTTGAAGCGCTATGCGTCCGTAACCTACATCTTAAGTTGTCCCCCTCGAAGCAGAAATCGACCTGTCCGAGCATTTCTATCGAAAAAATTTATTTCGTCTGTAATCTCGTCTGTTTCGTTTTCAAATGGCCACCCTGTATCTCTCCAGCTAGAGAACGTTCACATTAACCCAAGATATATGTACACGATAGTGTTCAGATAAGTTCAATATAACTCGGTGTTATTTTTCATGTCACTCGGTAGGTATACAGGGTGATCCACGGTCGATGGTACGTTAGACGTTTAACCAATGCCATGTTTCGCACAAAATGAGAGGAAATAATTCAACTACTCAAAAACCGCTGAAGATAAGTACGAGAAAGTGATACCAAAATAATGGTGTTACTACGATGAATAGAAAAATGCAATAACATACAGAGTGTGCCATTCGAAAAAACAAAGTAGTTACTATATTTCGACATGAGCGGCAACACCTCAGCACTGAAAATATTTTAGATCGATAGAGCATCTGTTTTGTCTAAGAAACCTAATTTTCAATGAATACTTGCTTTCCGTTCTCCGTAAACGTCTAACGTACAATCTACCATGGATCCCCTGTATAACCTCCGATTTCATTCGTAAACGTCAATACTTTGAACGGTATGAGGATATCAAGAAAGCGATACGTGATTTGGGTATTTCATTAATCCAGTATGACTGCTTTCATTAACAGATACAACTTGTTTTATCAAAAAGACTTTTGTTCGGTATAAATACCGAAAAAGGTAGAAAAGACCACTAAGAAGCTGATGAAATAGGATTCAAAAGAACAACAAAATGATCAAAATCCATGCACACCTTGAGAAGTTATTCAGAAATGAATTGTGTGAACATTCAGAACAAAAATTGTCTTTGATCCATGTGACTGAACAATTTCATTCTTCAGACCCAAATTGTATTGGAAAGGTGGACGAGTAGTGGATGGGCTAGTGTTCCTTTCATAGCACAAAGAAACCCGTGTAAAGTTGCCCTTCAATATTTTCATGATGTATGGCTAGCACAAATGAAGTCTATGGGAGTCAAAGAACCTACTAAATGTCCTGTACCAAAGGTAATTCAATGTAGTGTTGCTTGATATGCATTTCAATTGCTTTATTACAAACACAAAACTTGCTCATACAGATCGGGAAAACAGAATTGGAAACATCACAGTTTCTATAGTATATTCGAACAGAGCCATATTTTAGTGGAACAGTGGCAGAATCAAAACCTCAGAGCTAAGTGATATCGAATAAACGTCTCGGCCGACAGATTCTGTTGGTGGGGATGTAGAGCACAACGTATGGTACGCGAAGTGTCGAATCGAATCAGTAACACTCCAAACGCGGGATGGGTGATTTCGTATCTGATGTAAATGAATATGACAATTTTATTTCACTCTGACGCGAGAAATTTAGTGCTTCCATAAATTACATAAATAATTTCCTGTGGAAATTAGTATTCGGGTTCTTTTTCGCCAAAACTGGTTTGAAAATAAAATGAATTCTAGAAAAAAAAATGAAAAACAAAAATACATTCCACGAGATGAAATTAAAAAACAAAAATTAATTCTATGAAAATGAAGAAAGGAAAACAAAAACGAATTCTAAATCAAGCGAAATTGAAGATCGACAAATTAAAATTAAATGTTTAAAAAATCCATCTTGTTGTGCCAAATAGAAGCCAAATCTTTTATAAAGAGATAATCTCATATCTCTGAGAAGATTAGGCATACTTGCTATTTTGGCATAGAGTTAGAAAGCCGAACGTGAAGTTATCGGCCTATCTCCAAAGGCAACGATAAAAAAAGTTATTGTCTTCGCAAAAGATTGATCACCAAAGTACCATTTTATGATTAGAATTTTCTATTTAACCGTAAACATTTTGATTTACGCGAAGCTAATTTATTTTTCGAACCGTATAGCTATTACATCTGACGTTCGGATGCGACTAATGTGCATTGCAATTCGCGGCAGCCGAGACTTGCCATTCCAACAGTCCATTCCCTTATTTGTTATCGAATATCAATAAGATTTCGATTCTTCCACTGTTCTACTAGAGTCGGAGCTCATTCGAATTTAACATTCATATTCCTATGCTTCCATAAAGATTTTCTTTATCTGTATAGTAGATGAAAAAATAGTTTTCAATCTTTTATTTTCATCTTTAAACGTACACACTGAAATAGTCTAAAGGTGGGGTTCACAAAACCTTTATTGCCCGATCAATCACTGTCAAATTGATTCAAGTCACTGAGATTTCTTGAGGTTATTAACTTGATGTTTTTTGATCAAACAATCAAATTTTTGTGAAATCCATATGTCGTATATTGAAAACTTCGAGTTTATTTACAACCTACATAACTTTCTTAAAAATTATCTGATTTTTGAGAACCATGAAGCACTCAAGAGGTTCTCATTTGAAAAACAAATGATTTTTGAGGGTTTTGACTTCAGAGGATTTTTGGTCTGAAATTGTAACTCGACCGCTGAATTTCTGACAGTGATGCCGGGTTTAATCACGAGCGATGTTGATTGACCCATCGTTCCCACTCAGTATCGGCTTGATTTTGGTTCTGTCTGAGACCGGCAGCCATGCGGCATAAGCTTTTCTACAAAACCTTGTTTTTGATGTCTAATATGAATCTCAAATGATTTTCAGGGTGAATATTATATGGATAACTTCCTTATACCTATCAACTCAGTCAACATACCAATTTGGAAAGGAAGATATCGGGTCAGGAGCTTTTGGTCTGGATCAAAGGAGGGCAAAGATGTTTACTACTGCGTGGAAATTACTGGCGTTTGTGAAGAAAAATTATGATACGAATATGGGACCCTTGCAAGGAATACCACCTTAGGATTAATTCTTCTCATTGCAAATTTCTATGATAGGCAATAAATCTTGAAAAACTACCTTCAATTTATATTGCAGACCTCTTTTCGACCACTTTAATTGCGTAAAAAAAATTTGTGGAACAACTATTCGCCAATTCAAAAATCTAGGCCCTCTGGCGGCTAAATTACGAAAATAGTTTGTTTACAATTCGAAACGGGAAGTAGTTCTATTTGACATCGATTTTTTTCCACTGTTTGAACTAATTTGAGGTTATGTATCTTTCAATTTGACAACACTAATAACGACAACAAATAAGATCCTGCATATACGACGCTTTTTATATTTATTTCAAGGAAAATAGCTAATTCTTTAGAATCCTCGAGATATATGACCTGAAGGGAACTCAGCTATGAAATTCGAGAAAATTTGTAGGACCTGCCTTTTAGAAAAGAGTCCTTTAAAGTCTCTTTTCAATGCTTGCCTCCCTAATATGTTGATGTCTTGCGCTTCTATCCAGGTGACAAAACTCTGATAACCTCAATGATATGATATTAAACTGTCCCTGCTTCAGGTTTTAGAAGGAGATGGACTACCTAATCAAATCTGCCTGCAGTGTCTTCAAATGGTAAACCGTGCGTACACATTCAAGCAACAATGTGAAAAATCTGATGTAGCTCTGAGGCAGTACCTTAACGATATAGAAATACAGAATGTGTCTCTCGAACAGAACAACCTTATGGTTGGAAAAGATGATCAGTTGCTTAGTACCAGCGAAGTCTTACAACAGAATTCGTTATTTCAAGAAATATTCAACGATGCTACTACGCAGTCCTTAGTTGAGAATTTTGCCAATCAAAACGCAACCTCAGGTACAATAACTAGTAGAAAATTTTTTTTTATTGCTGTTTCCCAATTTCAGTTGTCGATGATTTGGCGGAAACCATGCATAGTTTGCAAACGATAGCAGAGCAGTTCTTGCCTGATGCTTGGCATACAGATGCTCAACTCATGTCATGTCCTAACAGCTCACAAGACGCCTTCACCAGTAGCTTGAATTTGAATAACACTTTTAAGTGTCAATACTGCCAAGACATTTTCGAAAGTAAGTATTTGCATTAATTTCTTATAGATGTACTCTAAAAAAATGAATGATTTTTCAAGAACTCATGCTCTACCTCTGGATTTTATAATTTTTTTTTTGTTGTTATGACTATCCTAACCTCATTTGACAATATTATCAAATTTTTATGAGATAGATATTTAATACAAATACAGAAGGCATTGATATTCTTCCACAAGTTGAAAATTCAAATAAATGGACCTTCTGTACATTATTTTCTCAATTTCACTGAATTTTTATCGCAATTAATGAAATTTTTCTTTAATTATTGTTCATTCTTCATTGAGAAATTTTGGTTGGCAGAACTGTTTCCTGTGTCAAAAAATTTGACAGATAATGCATAAATCCAAGACAGGGGATTTCCGATTACCAACAATGAAATATAACACTCCCTAAACTAATAAAAATCATAACAAAATTTCAGATGAGTGGATCCTGTCAGAACATGTCAAAATCCACATGACTGAATACAAATATTTTTGTAATATATGCTGTAAAGGTTATTTGCATTAATTTCTTATAGATGTACTCTGGGAAAATGAATGATTTTTCAAGAACTCATGCTCTACATCTGGTTTTTATAATTTTTTTTTGTAGTTATGACTATCCCAACCTCATTTGACATTCTTATCGAATTTTCATGAAAAAGGTATTTAATACAAGTACAGAAGGCATTGATATTCTTTCACGAGTTGAAAATTTAAATAAATGAACCTTCTGTACATTCTTTTCTCAATTTCACTGAATTTTTGTCGCAATTAATAGAATTTTTCCTCAAATATTGTTCATTTTGCATTGAGAAATATTGGTTGTCAGAACTGTTTCCTGTGTCAAAAAATTTGACAGATAATGCATAAATCCAAGACAGGGGAGTTCCGATTACCAACAAATATTAATGAAATATAACATTCCCTAAACTAATAAAAATCATAACAAAATTTCAGATGAGTGGATCCTGTCAGAACATGTTAAAATCCACACGACTGAAAACAAATATTTTTGTAATATATGCTGTAAAGGTTATTTCACTGAAGATCTTCTCAGCAAACATCTAAACGACGATCATAGTTTTGATAATCTCAACCCGATAGAGCCTAAGGAAGTACCAAAGGAGAATGTACAATGTGATGTAATATTCGCATGTTGAGTTTCTTACAAATCTCTCTATTATTCTCGCCGTAGATTTGCGATAGATTCTTTGTAAACTCGAAGTTCCTAAGGAAACATCTGAAAGAATTCCATTTCCACGATCAGTTTTCTGAGGAGAATGAAAAAAAGTATATTTGCTCAATATGTGGAAGAGGGTAAAATAGCTCGAAATTTACCTAAACCTGAATTTTACGCAAGTTTATTTCAGGTACAGACAGAACAAATCCTTGATTATCCATTTACGTACACACACTGGAGATAGACCTCTTAAATGCGAAATATGTGGTCGTTCCTTTGCTCTTGCCAGCTCTCTACACAAACATCGAAACATTCATAGCTTGGAGAAAAAACATGAGTGTCATATATGCGGGAAGAAGTTCAATCAGTCATCAAATCTCACAACACATTTGAGGACTCATGGAAGTAAGAAAGAACAATGATTATATATCAGTTGACAAAATACTGTTGTTATAGCTCGATGTTCATTGTAAAATTGATATGAAACGAGCAACAATTTGATTTTTTTTGACAGTTGACTTTGACATATCGTACAGGTGTCATAGTTTGACATTTGAGGTTATGAATGGGTGTCTTGTAATAGTTAGTGGAATTCTCTTTTGAATGATAGGGTTTTTTTTTTAGGTGATAAGCCTTACACCTGCAGTATTTGTGGAAAGAATGTTTCTTCCAAAGCTAATTTGAATGTGCACATGAGGGTTCACACAGGATTGAAACCATACAAATGTAGTCAATGCCCGAACAGTTTCGCTAGTAAGAAATATCAACAACTGGCATAAATTTTTTTTTATCGTTTATGTTTCAGCTAATGGACAACTAAAGAAACACATGATGTGCCATACTGGAGCTAAGCCTTATCACTGTTGGCAGTGTGGCAAAACTTTCCGAAGAAAAGAGACCAGAGACACCCATGTGAGGTACCATACTGGTGAAAGGCCGTACAACTGCAATATTTGCTCCAAGAAATATATTGCTGCAAGCCATCTCCGGGTAGGTACCCTTGAAATATTTCGAGATTTCAATACGTCGATTAATTTGCCGAAAGAATAATTCTGGATCTTTCTATTATCCTCCGAAAATTAACTACCAGCTTTTTGCTGAAAATTGAACACAACTGGTTTGTATTCATCTGTAACTTTAGGTTTTGTTTTTGATTTACTTTGTCTACTCTCTAATCTGAAATTTTTTCATTTGCTTCCTTGTTTCACAAAATGAGGCTGAGTATAAGTTAAGGACTATCTGACCTTGTTGCCACATTTCTTATACATGATTTTGACAGTTGTGCTTCACCAGATGTTTGACAGCTGTCAATGGTACATACCTACAATCTGGAATCAAAATAACCTAGCAATTGTTGGTGAAATGATTTTGGTCCTCATAGTCCAGAATTATTCTTAACTGAGCTAAAGCTTGAAATTTGTCGATTAATACCAATAGTTTTTTTAGGTCCACATGAAAAGTCACAGCGGGGAAAAAGATCTCGAATGCAACATTTGCACAAAGACTTTTCCAGACTCCAGAACTCTAAAATCCCATATTATAATCCACACAGGTCAAAAACCATACTCTTGTGAATTTTGTGGGCATCAGTTCACCCAACTGGGTTCATTGAACGCGCACGTCAAAAATATACATAATTTACAGTAAAATTCTTTATTATTGAGTAAGAACACCTTTCTATCTTTGGCAGATTTTGCTTTAATACTAGTAAAGTTTTTTCAATACAGACATAACAGTTTTAACCAACTTGAGTTGGAATGAAACCGATGTTTTGACATTGACAGTTCATTTTGACATTGACAGTTCAAGAAGTAAGTCTACATTGTTATGTCTGGTAATTATGTTTCCCATGCATTCATATTTTATATTACTTTTCCTCATTTCATATTTTAATCGTAGTCGATCCTTTATTTGTGCACTTCTTCATCTTCAACAGCCTCAATCCAGGCGACTTGGCTGGTACTGGTGGTTTTTCCGCCAAGTGAGGTAGAGGTGGTACGGGAGGAGGTTTTTTTGGTATCGGCACGTTCTGCAACTCCAATAAGTGGAGGGATAGATCCATAGTCACTAACTCCTGAAGCTCTTTGTTATAGGATTCGCTTCTTTCGTCTTTTTCTGGAATTAAATGAATTTGTTGATTGAGAGAACTGTTTGCATCTTTGTCAATGAGAATCAATAGAGCACGGCCTAATCACAGCCTCCTTAAGTACAAGCCCGGAACAAGGAAATTCGGCAACGTCGCGCGTAGGCTTACCAGAGACCCACGAAACTCGTGATGCGTGGTGAAGAATAGATTTTCAGTAGGCGAGTTTTGTTGATAGTGTAGGTACGAGTCTTTGAATTTTGTTGATAAATCGTAGTGTTTCAGTGAATGAATGGCTGGAAATAAGTGAACTTCAAGGGAACTGAAAACCTGTTTTTTAGTGAAGTGCAATGTAGGTTTCGTCTGATTTTCTTTACTAACTTGAGATCATGTACTGGATAGGTTGGAGGTTAGGTTAGAATTTCAATTGCGATGAAAATAGTTCCGATAATCATAGGAAATTAATTTCAAAAATGTGTCCATTTTAGATTTATATTATTTGCAAAATAGCGACATGGATAACTCCGCCAAAATTTATGTTTCAGAATATGCTGCTCCTTCGAGCAGCAGCTGAGACTTGCAGTTAAGGTACGAATGCGAAATCAATTTCGTATTCACTTTGTTCGGTTTTTGCAAATTTACTAATAAACAATCTCGTAAATAATAAGAATAATATGATTAATGTCGAGCAAATGGAGAAAACACTTGGGAGATAGGAAAAAGTTTGCATTACCCAAAGATAGAAACTCACCTTCCTTAGAATGAAATCGTCCAACTTTTCATGAAAATATGCATTTCCCTTGAGATTGCATATCAATTTTTTGTTGAAAATTTCAATATTTGTTCTTCTTATATCTATTCATTTCCACATTCACATCGATTTCTACATATATTGAGTTTATAATTATGTTGATGATACTTGTTTTGTTCACGTAGAGAATTTCATTTAATTTTTTTGGCAAGAGTTGGCCCTACACCTTCCCGTGGTTCTTGCTGAACAATGAATTGAATATCTAATTCTTTTCCTAACTTATAATTCAGATAATTACCTTTCAATTCCAATCAAAATTGAAACACAATCGTGAGATTTTTGCCAAGGAGTAATTAAGATATTCACTTTTTTGACTAAGTAGGGTATTATATTCTTTTTTCTTAAAGCAAAAAATTCATTTGATGAATTTGCAAATGATTTGAATTCGAAATAACATGATATCCCGCGTTAACGCATCGGACGAGTATACCTACGCTTCGCGTTTGCATACAGCGTTGCCAGATTTAGTTCCAGGCTATCTCTATAGACGGCTGAGGCCTAATAAATCTAACAGGTCGGAAGGTTAGACGTTGCCGTTGTTACCATCGGAGTGTCAGGTAGCACGCGTAGAAATAGACAGTATACGGATTTCTTCTGAAATTCGCACTGTTTTCGGAATAATTTCGAATTTATTCAAATTCACAATGAAATAAAGAATTATAGGGAGGTAAACAAATTAGCATTTCGTTTATCTGCGAATGATTTCTTAATATTTTTATCGCAAATAATCCAGAAATCACCACGAAGAGGTAGCTTTTGTATTGAGTTCCACAAGATTACAATCAGAATGGAAATTATGCTACTTTCTGAACCAAATGAAATAGGTGAATGAACATTAAAAAAGGAAAAAATCTATTATTTCGTTATCGAAAACGATTACATCTTGACTGCTGATCTTTAAACTTAAAATAATTTCTATAAAACAGGAATTCAACAAGAATAAACTCTAAATGAATAAAAACTATGAATTCAATCTTAAAAAAGGTTGTATAAAACTAAAAATAAACTTTGAATAAATAGAAACAATTCTGATAACTCACGGCTGAAAATTAGTAATTTCCTCTCGGAAAGAGCAGTTCTTGGGATTCACTAACCATTATTGAATAATTATTAAGGAAGATATTACTCAAAATTTGGAAAAATTCGCTCAAGATAATTTCAGAAGGCTGCTGACATAGTGAACATTTGTCGAGATGAACATCCCAAGTACGCTGGAAATATGTCATAAATAATCATTTCGAAAACGTAATATTGTAGAACTGAACAGTCATTTTCTTTAACATTGAAAAAGAAGTGGGAGATTGCCTTGCCTTTGAAATGACAACAAAAGTCTGAAAATGAATCGATCTGATTTTGTTTGTCCCAATCGGTGAAAAATTGTCATAATGGGCAACTAATTTTTGTCTCCGTTCCTTAGGATCAATTCTTTTTGGAGTAATTGAAGACGTCATGTAACTCGGATAATTTGGAAAAATTGAAGGAATGCATTATCAGTTAATTTAGGAATTTTTCGCGGTATATTTATAACTGAACCTTAATCGGTTGGATGAGAGTTTCTTCTCAGTAAGAACCAACTACACCTCCTCATTGGCTTTCTTACAGGGTATTGTCGCCTCAGAAAGCACTTGCTGAGAATGGGCGTAACGGACACTGACGAGTGTAGATTCTGTGGGGAGGAGGAAGAAACTCCTATTCACCTAGTCACAGAATACTTTAGCATTGTAAGCCAAAGGAAACAATGCTTTGGTCAAGAGAGCTGTAGGAGTGAGGAATTAGCCTCACTGAAGCCTTTCGAGATACTGGACTTCATAAGATCTCTGGGACTGGAAAGCGAGCTGTAAAGCTTTGTCAGGGGGCACAATAGACCATCAGGTCGCAGTGGACTGTAACCCCTTTTAAACTATTAACTATTATCTGCAAGGTCGTACCACCCTGAGTCAGGACCCCAACCCCCTTGTGAACACTCCGGCAACGTCGCATTTCAAAGGAACATTCTGGCCTGTTAAATACCGTAAGCCCCGGACCGCCTCAAGATCACATGCCGAAAGTACAAGATAACAAAGTTCAATTAAAAATCCTCTGATTATAACCTTCCAACAGATAGGTCGAGATTTGAAAAAAAAATTAAAAGGCCTTACCTAGCAAAATGTGGAATCCATCTAACCAGTAAGAACCTTCTTTCAAATCCTTAGCGATAATGTTGATGTAATTGGTGTGGTCGATGATCAAACTGAAGATCAACCGATTGTCTTTGGTTCTGCAAAAACAATTACCGTCATAGGATCAATTCTACAGTTTTTCCTAATCTCCATGCGACTTACATACTGTTGACTTTATGGGGACAAGCTTTACCTTCAACCAAGTGGCTTATGTTGGAGATGCTGATGATTTCTGGGTCGCCTTTCTTCCTTTTCAGTTTTTCGTCGAATTCGTAACACAACAGTTGCTTCCTGTTTCCGAAGAGTTTTATGAAGCAGTGATCAATTTTCTGGAACAGAAATATGGAATTTAAACCGACGAAAAGTTTCACTACGCATGCTCGAGATATCGAAACTCTCATGTTGACATTAGGGGTTAGTCAAATGTCAAAAGAAATGAAAGGATCTTGACGTTAGAGTTTAATAATAATTAATAGTTCAAAAGGGGTTACAGTTCACTGCGATCTGATGGTCTATTGTGCCCCCTGACAAAGCTTTACAGCTCGCCTTCCAGTACCAGAGATCTTATGAAATCCAATATCTCGGAAGGCTTCAGTGAGGCTAATTCCTGACTCCTACAGGTCTCTTGACCGAAGCATTGTTTCCTTCGGCTTACAATGCCAAAGCATTCTGTGACTAGGTGAATAGGAGTTTCTTCCTCCTCCCCACAGAATCTACACTCGTCAGTGTCAGTGCTTTCTGAGGCAACAATGCCTTGTAAGAAAGCCAGTGAGGAGGTGTAGTTGGTTCTCACTGAGATCCAAATATTTTTTGGATCTTGCAGTTTCAAAATTCCGAAGGAACTTTTTGGAGTGATCCAACCCTGGGAGATTCAGTTTTCTCCTTCTCCAGAAACTCCTTCTTATATGTACATTCTGCTATACCACATAAAGGTTCTGGGCCAGTGAGTGGTTTCCGAGCACCCTCTCTGGCAAGTTTATTGGCCTCTTCGTTACCTGTGATTCCCGAATGACCAGAAACCCAGATCAACGAGACGGTGACATAGGAGTTCAGTGCTTTAATAGCAGCTTGACTATCTGAGTGAATAGCTATGTCGCAATTCTGATAGTTTTTCTCTAGATTAATGTCTAGACATCTTTCGATTGCTAATATTTCTGCTCGCAGAACACTCACACAGGAGCCTAACGATAGTGCACACTTGGATTTGGCTTTGGCACCAGTTCCCGTGTTGGTTTTAGAACCATCTGTATACCATTTAACAGTATTTTCTTTGAAATTTTGGTCTGTGTATTCCCGCTCCCATTTTTTTTTTTGCATAGCATCGTACTGAAGTTTTTCTCAGTATTTACTTTCTTGACCATTACATCACTAGGAAGGTTTGCAGATGAAATGTAGTTCCTCAGAGATCTCCAGACTCTCCGACACCTAATTCTCTCATTACCTGCGCCTTCTCAAGATATTCTGAGGATGGCCTCATGGGCCATCCTGTCAATCAACAGATCTCACACCCCTACATCTCCTACATCTAGTGATTGACTTTAGAGGTTAGTCTTAATTAATATCTCGAGATTTACCTCATATAATTGACTTGGTATTTTATAGAAAGCAACAGAGTAAATAAAAAAATTTAAATTACGCATTTTTATTTGTAAGGTCTAGGATCTCCTTTGAAATTGTTTTCAGAACTGCAGGAAAAATTAACCAAGATATTTGTTATGTGAAAAAGTGACTTGGCCTTACTTTCTGATCGTTGACCCTGTAGAAGACGCTTCCAGCGGTTAAATAGTTCATCCTTTGCTCTTCTACCAGTTTCTCGTTCTCCTGTACATACTTTTCCCTGAGTTCTTGGACGCATGGGTTGTGTTTCATCACGTATTCGAACTCTTCGTTTGTTTCTTCCTGAAAATGGGATACAGAAAGTGCATCAAGTTAGTTTCCGAAACTTTCAAGACTGGGAAATATGGGTACAATGTTGCAGCTGGAATTATAGGAGAAACTCATATCGGGATCTCAAAGAGTTAATGGTATTTCGTGACTAACTCCTAGTCAGCGCGTATAATGAAAAGATCCAAACCCTTCCAATTTGTTTATTCCTTAAGACTTAAGATGATGGCAGACGAGTAACGTTTAGTCAGCGCGTGTAAAAAACCGATCGCTTTCAAATTCGTTTACACCTGAAGATTAGAGTATTATCAAACTTAGATGCGGTAATATTTAAGCGCATAAAAGCTTATCAACTCCAAATAAAAATAAAATAGTATATTCTAAAACAAGTTGCAGAATGAGCTCCTATTCCAACACGAATGCGAAGTTCGAAAACGAGCGACGAAGGAGCGAGTTTTCGATAGCATGAGTGTTGGAATTGCCTTCTGCAACGAGTATTAGACGGTATTTTCTCTATTTCAGTCAATTTTTGTGAAAACCTCTCGAAATTCAAATGAAAATTCAGATTAGTGACTTTTGTTTTGTATCTTGGCAGTTGGTGTGAAATACGAAATTTGACAGATCACGGAATTTGAATTGATTTGATTCGAAACTTGATTCAATCGGAGGTCAGTACTGACAATCATAAAACGAAAAATATAACTGAAAACAATGCTGTAAAGAGTTTCATTACAGCACTACTTTTAGTACTGTAATGAACTCATTACGATACTGAAATAGAGAATAGTATATTCTAAAACAAGTTGCAGAATGAGCTCCTATTCCAACACGAATGCGAAGTTCGAAAACGAGCGACGAAGGAGCGAGTTTTCGATAGCATGAGTGTTGGAATTGCCTTCTGCAACGAGTATTAGACGGTATTTTCTCTATTTCAGTCAATTTTTGTGAAATACTCTCGAAATTCAAATGAAAATTCTGATTAGTGACCTTTGTATTGTATCTTGGCAGTTGGTGTGACATACGAAATTTGACAGATCACGGAATTTGAATCGATTTGATTCGAAACTTGATTCGATCGGTGGTCAGTACTGACAACCATAAAACGAAAAATAGAACTGAAAACAATGCTGTAATGAGTTTCATTACAGCACTACTTTTAGTACTGTAATGAACTCATTACGATACTGAAATAGAGAAACGATATTATTTATTTGTAATGTCAAAATTTGAGAGAAACACCCACAAAAAAGTGACAAGTTAATTTCATCTTTAAGAAGTAGTCAGTAGATATGGGGAATGCGATACAGTAATGGTCATCCAGGTTACTCGGAAAAGTACAAGAGGTAGCACTTCGAAGTTATGTCGTGAAACGGACGACAGTTTAAGTCAGTCGAGGAAAAAAACAGAGTCTAATTTTTTTAGTTGGAGAATAAAAGGGGTGTTTCGAAGAATCTCGAATCTTATTTTCAATTCTTATTTCATTTCGATTTTTCGGTAACCCACACTCTCTCAGATCTGGAGAGAGTTGATTTATTTTTTTTAGGTCGACGGAAAGCCGCTCTTTTGTTAACCGCTCACTAACATCTAGATAAACTCATATACAGGGTGTTCTACAAGCTCTATGACAAACTTTGACAGAAGGAAGCTGTTCCTATTTTGAACATTTTTGTTCCTATGAACATAGGTCCGATTCGTTTTCGTTTCGAAGTCACAAGCATTTGATGGTGCACCACCAAATAAAAGGGGACAAGTAGTCATATTGCTGAAAGAACATTTCCCAAATAAATTGATAAGCCAAGGAGGACCAATATACAATGGCCACCTCGTTCGCCTGATCTAAACCCCTTAGATTTTTATTTATGGGGACATTTGGATCAGCTTGTTTGTCATGTTGAAATCCAATCTCTTCAACAATTACTTGGTAGAATTCAAGATGCAAAGAACCAAATATGAAAGGACCCAAATCTGATCCGCTGAGTAATGGTATCTTTAGTTTCTTTGATGTCATGCGCATTCAAGCCGAAGGTGCACTTTTTGAACAATTTTTATAGCCTTAAAATTTCCATTATCATCATGATTTGAACAAAAAATATAGATTTTTCAGATGCTTGTATCATCTAAACGAAAACGAATCGGATATATGTTCATAGAAAAAAATGTTCAGAATGAGTATAAGTACCATCTGTCAAAGTTTCTCATAGAGCTTGTAGAACACTCTGTATAGTAATTTCATTACAAGAAGGTGACACTACATATATGCAGATCGTGAAAACAGAATTGGAAACATCACAGATCCTATAGTAAATTCGAACAAGGGGCATATTCTAGTGGAACAGTGACAGAATCAAAACCTCAGAGGGAAGTGATATCGAATAAACTGCTGGGCCGACAGATTCGATTGGGTGTGGTAGATTACAACGTATGGTAATGGTACGCGAGGTGTCCAATCGAATCAGTAACACTCTAAACGCGGTATGGGTGATTTCATATCTGTTGTAGATGAATACGACAATTTTATTTCACTCTGACGCGAGGAATTCATTTGCCTCAATGAATGACACAAATAATTTCCTGTGGAAATTAGTAATCAGGTTTTTTTTCGCCACAACTGGTTTGAAAATGAAGTAATTTCTAGAAAAAGAAAAATTAAAAAAAAAGATAAATTCTATGAAAATGAAAAAAAGGAAAACAAAAACAAATTCTAAAACAAGCGAAATTGAAGATGGACAAATTCAAATTAAATGTTCGAATAATCCACCTTGTTGTGCCAAACAGTAGCCAAATCTATTATAAAGAGATAATCTCATATCTCAGAGAAGATTAGGCATAGATTGACCACCGAAGTACCAATTTATGATTTGAATTTTCTCTTTAATCGTAAACATTTTGATTTACGCGAATCTAATCTATTTTCAAACCGTCTAGCTATCACATCTGACGTTTGCATGCGAGTAATGTGCATTGCAATTCGCGGCTGCCGAGACTTGCCATTCCAACAGTCCATTCCCTTATTTGTTATCGAATCGCAATGAGATTTCGATTCTTCCACTGTTCTACTAGACTCGGAGCTCATTCGAATTCAACATTCATGTTCCTATGTTACCATAAGAATTTTCTTTATCTGTATGTGTTTGTTAAAGTTGTTAACAGGGGAGCTCATGAAGCTATCATGCGTAGGAATAGTGAGGAACACGCGTTTTTTCCGACTGCATGGGTCGAGATGAGCCAAATCCAACAGAAGTTAATAAATAGTTTACGTCAACTTTTTTCAACTTTATGAATCCTTCATGATGGGAATTACTTAAAATTGGACTTGGGATTCTCGCTTACCTGCCATTTTTGTTTCACGGCTTCGTAGTTGGTCTTCAGCATGATGTTTGTCAGTTTCTTGAAGCTCCCAGGTCTTTTCTCCAATACCATTTTGACTTGTTTCTCGACTACTCTCATCAACTGAAAATGATTTCCCGCTCATATCGATAACGAA